>JANPWX010018764.1:0-170126 GCA_024734555.1 Trochalopteron elliotii | reverse complement strand
GGGAGGGGGCCGGCGGCTAGCAGGGCCTGGCGGCTGGACGGGGGATCCTGCCGTCTCCCGGCCCCGGGTTCTGCGGTGGCGGCTGGAAAGGGTCGTTGGATGCTGCGGAGGGAAGGCGGCTCTGGCGGAGCAGCCCCTGCGAGGCACCATCTTGTAGCAGCGGCGGGCTGTGCGGCCCCCGCCGCGGCTCCGGGCCCCGGCTGGCGAAATCGGGTCTCCAACACCCGGCTTGGGGCCGGCTCACAGCGGGTACAGGGGGCGGCTTTTGCAGAGCGGAGAAAGACAAATAGATTTAGCTCGAGAAGAACGGGCGTGAAAGAGAAATTATGCTGCCCTGTACTCATGTAGGTGAGTGCAGCTTTAAACATTGATTTTCCTCCTGGAACTACCCGAGCCTTGTCTGTTGGTATTTCAGTAGTGTCTAAACAGTAGAGGATAGTGCACAGTATACATATCAAGCACACAGCGCAACTCCTCTGTGTTGCAAAAAACCTCAGTAGATCTGCAACGTAAGTAGGACAGGGAAAGGATGGAAGAAAATAATTGGAAGGTGGTGCCTATAAAGTGCCAGGTTTTAATAATTTTGGGTGACAAAATAATCTCTTTCATGTTCATGGCACAGACAGCAGGTGCCCGTGTTCTGTAACAGTTGTGGAGGTCGTAGCAGAGCTGCAGGTATTTGCCTTCTAATTAACTTGACTTAGGACTGTGGCTGTGGAGATGCCCAGTTTCAGCAACTGAAGGTACATGTTTGGATAGTCCCTGTTGATGTTCAGTATGTTTCCATGTTTCATAACATCGCCACAGTTCCCATTTATTTTTTAACTGGTGGTTGTATTTTGATATTTAGTTTCCACATCTAAAGCTAGTGAAGGTGGGGGGAGGGGGATGAAGGGGAAGACGGAGAGGTCTGGACTTCAGTATTTTTTAGTATCAGCAGGAAACTTGGTCTAAAACAGAGGATTCTCTCTCCAAACAATTGGAATTGAATTAATATCTCTGAGCACTCAGTGGTGTTGCTATTGTTCAGACTGGCTTTATCAATCCACAAAACTGAAGTAAAGGAAGACCACCCTAGAGAAATATTAACACTGGAATGTTTATTTAGTAATGCTTTGCTTAAAAGCAATTGTGCTTCATCAGAATGTCCTAATAAACTTCTGGGGATTGTTACTGCTTCAAAGAAAATAAGAGGTGTGTAATGGGCATAGAGTAGGAAGTGCAGCTGAGTCTTGTACCTTCTAGGATTGTGGTGTGTGTGAGGAGTTATTAGGAAAAATATTAATACTTTACTCATCTCAAACTTTATAAGATAGAAGAGATTCCTGGAGAAGCTTTCCACATAAAAAGAAGTCTGATCACTTAGCAGTGCTTTACAGATTATGTCATGCAGACTATTGCCGCATGACAGCAATATTGCTGAATTGAAAGGACCATAGGGCTTTCAAATTGCAGGTTTTTGTCATATCATATTTGTAGTTTAACACCTTTCCTTCTCTCTGGTTGTCTTTGGCCAGAGGATGATACACTCAACTTTGATACTATTTGGTGAAGTTTTTATAGTAATGGCGGAAGAACAATAAATAAAGAAAATGAGATAAGAAATAACATTTGAATAGTAAAAAATGGAACAAATCTCTTGTTAGTGTTTTCCAGCATAGACTCTCACTGTAGGATGGTAAGTGAGGGTAAAAGCTGGATTTTTTCTCCCTCCTTAAAGTAACGATCCACTTAAGCTAGGTGGAAAGATGTGAGTTGAAGAGTGGCCCCTTTATGTCTTGAGTTATAGAGAAGGTAGAGAAGAGTTTTTATTCTGTGGAAAGAAGATAATTTTTTTCAGGGTTTTTGCTTTCACTGCTGCCTTAGGGATTGATTCATTCAGAAGCTTTCCTCTAGGTATTTGGCACTTCCTTGAAAGAATTGGGGTGTCCCACAGCTGTAGGCTCAGGACTTCAAATGCTTGTGAAAGAAGGTGTTAATTTTGGGGGGGGGGGGGGGCGGTTTGCATACCCTTTCTGTGTGAAAAGTGTTATGAAAAAGTTGATGTAAAAATGTTTAGTGGAACTTAACTTGCTTCCTCAAGGCACTTGGCCAGTAAACTGTGCTAACAGCTAGTGTGAGTTTGTGAAATTGTATCAGATACACATTTGTTCTCCATACAGACTGAAGCTGTGGGTGTTTGAAAGCTGGATTCATGTACACAAATAGTTGAATAGCTGCTGAGATTGCAGGTAGCGGTTTTTGGTGTGAGAAAACTATCTTTATTTCCAGACCACAAATTCAGGATTTGTCTTGAAATGGTGTGAAAAGTTAGGACCTCACAGTGTCAGATTATTTCACAACAGAAGTAATCCTCTCATCAGTTCTTCACCCTGAAAGGAATCCTTCCACCTACATATCTTTGGTAGCTCTGAAACACTTCAGATTTCAAGGTGCAGAGAGAGCAGTTTATAGAGCTGGTGTAATGATAATGGCATGAGTACAGAGCTGATTCACAATACTCTCATTTTGTTTGCCTTTCCCATGCACCTCTGCTGCATTTCTTCACCCTTCACGGGAATCTTTTGAAACTAACAGACCAATACTGAGATGTCTTTTAATCCTGCCTTTTGAAATTGAACCAAAATTTCAAAGACCAAGTCTTTGTACACATGTTCTGTATTCCACGCTTCTTGCAGCACTTCCATGTTGGTTTTGTGTTTTTTCTAGCTGACTCTGAAAGCTAGTTCTTTGTTAAAACTGATCCAAATTGCATATTTGTTATGAACAGTCTGAGACTACAAGCACAGGGTAAAAAAAGCAACAAGTTTGTGTAGAGGTAGGAAGTAGGTTAAAGTTCAGAGTTGCTCCTTCAAGAGGTGGGAATAAAAATTTCAACACTTAATTTTTCAGTGTTTGGTAGTGTCCAGATAAGCTTCCTTTTATTCTCAGGTGTAGCGCTGCTCATTTTCCTGTAACAAAAAAGGAAAATTAGTCTCTACTTTTGTCTGCGACACTCAGTGGTGAGCGTGCTGACAAAGCACTCCCTTAACACTTACACCTGCTTAATTATGATCTGGATTTTGTTAAGACTAGATTGCATTTCAGAGGCTGTCTGAGAGCACATGAGAGCATGCTGCATATGTGTGCTTGCTTCGGTTACCGAAGGCTGGTGAGATCTATACAAGAGGAGTGTTTTGACTGTGCTTCTAAGGTGTAAGTGCACAGTACCTGTGTTGAAGTGAGGGAGGAGGTAGCATTTGGCTTTCTGGAGGGATGACTTGGAGGAGTTTAATATCTACATTTTGGAACTGGGCATGCATCTAAACTTCCAGCTCACTTGGAGCTGGAGTTGCTTTAAGACCTCAATGTTTGATTTCACAAACTTGATCTCTGACCTAAACTTTCATCATGTGCCATGCAGCATTGCTAACAAAGTGAAATGGTCATAATACTTATGACAGCCTATGAAATGCACAGATTACAGGACTTTGCCATTAGCAACCTGTTCAGTGTGTTGCAAGTTTAGAACTTTATGGATCTGAATAAGTATTTTAGGATTGCAGTCAAAAGTTTCAGGCAGCAGGACAAAGCAGGAACATGTGCAATCCAAAGCTCTGTTTGTTCCAGTACAGTGTTCCTTTTGAGCATTAGAGTTGAAAAGGGTTCGCTGAAACTTTGACTAGAGATTTTTTAAGAAATCCTCCTTTTTGTATTACTGCTTTTTTTCCCATTGTGGAATACTGATGTAGTTTATACCGGCAGAATAGTTTCACAGTCATCAAACTGTTAGTGGACTTCTCTTTAAAGATATGTATGTAATGATGGACTTTCCTGTGTAACAAAGAAACACAAAGATTCTTTCTCCAGTCTCTTTAACTACTGAAATCTCCTCAATGTCTGTTAGCAGCAATGCAACAGTGTATATTTGTTACCTAGTGGCCTTATCTGCCACAGGTAAAGTAAGTGTTAAATAATAAGAGCTTCTCTAAATCAAAGCAACAAACCTTTGTTTATTGCAACAGTAATTGAGCTCATCTGTTCTTTGTACATCCAAAAGTAATTATAGCATTTTATAATTTTTATAAAACAAGACTCTGCTTGTTCTCCTTCTGGTGTTGAAGTCTATCCAAATGGTGGGGGCATGTGTGGGCTTGAAGTTTTTTTTGCTTATAGTTTGTTTGGTTGGGGTTTTGCCATTTTTGGTGGGTAGGTGGGGTTTTTTGTTGTGTGTTGTCATGTATCTGGTCATCTCTATCTGTCACTCAATTTACCCAGTGTAACAAAAACATTTTTCTTAGGCAAGTTGGATATTTAGATTAAAAAAAATTCCTGCTACACAAATTTATATATTAGGATTTTCTTTCTAAACTGACTTGAATTATGGATGGATTTACTTAGTGCAATTTTACTACTTTAAACATCTGATGGATACTGAAGAGGTTGCCTTTCCATATCAGAAATGCAGAGTTTTGTCAACATGCTTAACATCAGTATTCTCCCTCCTTGGTTTTTGGACAAGGTAGGCACGTACAGAACATGGTGCAATTCCAATATGATGAAAATTCCTATGTGCTGGACCTGCTGAGAAATCTTTATTCATGGCTATGCCATCTATAACTTAGGTAAACTGGAATTCATCATCAGTTTTTTTAATGGAGGCCCCCTGCTGAGTAGAATGTGAAACCATGAGAAGAGCTATTTAAGTTTTAGAGGGTCAGGGGAATTGAGCAGTAGCCCTTTATTAAAGAAGTGCTGTTCAGGTATCTGTAACTGATAGTAATGTCACAAAGTGCATGCTTAATGTTGTGATGAAGAATTTGTAACTCAGTAGCCTGCTGCACTGCTGCAGCTCTGCTTAGATTTTTTAAGTTGCTTGCTTTTGCAGTGTGGAGGTGCTTGTTGCAAACTTGGCAGCTGAGTACAAATGCTTACAGTGGCAGTCATCTGAGTGGACAAAACTAAGGGAAATAACTTGTGGGCGTAGGAGTGATAATTGCAACAGAAGGTGGTAAGATCAGATTCAGCATGGATGAAAAATGTTGCATTTTTCAGGCAAGGCCATGGATGTTTCCTATGTCCTGCCTTATCACCAGGCGAGCACTTTTATCATAGCGGTTCTGCCAGCTCACCTCTTTTTCTCCCCAGTTTTCAGTTGGAAGTTTCATATTTTGTCATGTTTCTTCTCAAACTTTCTGCAAGTACCAGCAAGTCTGAACCTTCCCCTTTTTCCTGATGACTGATAAAACTGTGACCTGGCTTTGCCTGAGTGTAATATTTTTTAGCATTTCTAGAGTCTGATAAAATGTTCAAATTGAACTGCTTCTTTGCTGAGCGTGTGCTTCCCAGCAATGGCCAGGAATTTACCCACATTTCAGGAAAAAGAACATTTACTACTTGAAATCTGTTTTAGTCAAGATACTAGGTGTTTAGTTTTATGAAGACATGTCTAAATTTTACCTCTTATCATTAATAACCCAGGGACCCTTTCTTTATTGGAAAGACAGTAACTAAGAAACCAAAGATGGAATAGAAAAAACAGTTGTGGAAACATGTTTTTCCGAGTCCAATTATATATGTGTCTGCACTAAAATGCTAAATAACCATGGCTATTCTGTTCCTCCTTTATGGCCTGAACCTTAGATAGAAGTTGTCTCATCTACAGCGTTTTTCCTTTTTGCAGGTTAAACAATCTGTGTGTTTGGTTTGTCATCAGGTACTTCTGTAATAAATGTGATTATTACTAATCATGAGTCTTTTGTAAACGTTAGTGTCATGTACTACAGAAGAGCATGGTTTACTTTCAGCATGTATGTAGGAAACTACTCTGTGTGGTGTAGTTTTCTCTTGTTCTGGATAGTGGGAGATGAATGGGGTGCTCTGATATCCCTAAAAAACCCAAAAACAATACACACTGTTGATAGTTTGGATCTGTTTGCAGTCAATGAGTAGATGTGCAGTTGTACTTTTTAAAAATAATCTCTTTTTTTTGTGATGTGAGATTGCTGCTTTTAGTCTGACTAGCTGTGTTCGGTTTCACCTTCAGCTCTAAAGAGAATAGAATAGTATGTTATAAAGTGATGTCTAGAGCAGTTTTCAGACTTTTTCTCAGGTATAGCAAGAGGCTAAATACATTTTTTACCTCTCCCTGATCTTCATGAGATAATTTCTACAAGTGCAAAATTACTTTTTTGGATATATTATGAGGTTTTCTCAGTTCCATGAATTTCAGTGAAATTTTTGTTGTCATTGTTCCAAGTTACACAACTGCTTTTAAAGGGCTCTTAAGTAGAGTCAAGGAGTCACTGTCAATCAAGAATGTGCTTTAAACTGAACCAAGTCCTTTTCCAGTCAATGCTGTTGTGATGTGACTAGTATTGTATTTATGTTAGATACTCAGAAAGATACAACAGCTGAAGATTTGAAAGCACAAATACAACATATATTGAAGGCTCCTGAAAATGTGGGGGTTTTTTGTGTTTGTTTTGTTTGTTTGTTTGGGTTTTTTTTAAAGAAAAGATTTTATGTTACTTAAAGCCTTTTTATGGAGATCCACATGAAGCTTTAATATACTTTAAATGTATCTCATGTAGTTGATGAACAAGTAAGAGAGGACATGGAATGAGGATGGACACCTCTTTCCTTCTGTCCCCTTGGATTTGTGCATGTTTCTTATGTCATCATCATCAAATGGTATACCCTTCAGGATACCAGAGAGATCCCCTCAGATGGTACAGTCAGCAGGCATCTTTGCAATGATCTTCTGATGCTAGTGAACATCTGAGGTCTCATGGTAAAAGCTGAGTTTGCTGGCACACTCAATACAGATGAAATGAAGAATGTTACACTAAAATTTTGTTTGTTCAAATGCTTTTTTAGAGTATCACAGTGTAAAACTTGTGTTTCCAGAGAAATTTGAACTGTCCTGTTGTCATATGTAAGGATACAAACAACAAGAGACAGCTGTTGTGGCCCAAGGTTCATTCTCTACCCTAAAGGGCAAGATGTTGCATTTGCAAAAAACAGCTTCCTTTTTTTATGTTTGGGAAGTTATGGCCTTATCCAAATTTGCCCCTCCGGGGCAAATGGTTACAATTTTTCTGCACTTCTGCTTTTCCAAGGGAGAGAGAAAGAACAGAAATCATACTTTCTGTGGTGAGCTCATGTGCAGTCTGGATCAATTGAGGTGTATTCTAACAAGAGATTGAGTGTGGTGGCACAGTAATAATCTACTGCATTGGTGTAACAAGATGAGTGGAAAACAATATTGATAGGGAGTTCAAATTCAAAGATGATCAGCATTAATGTGGGCTAAATTGTGGGTTCTCAGAATTTTAATAGTAGGCACCAAGAAAGGGCTAAAATAAGGCTGTTGTTTGTCTGGTACACTTCATACAAGTCATGCAGCCCTTTAAGAACATTCCAGTACCCTGAGATTAGCTCTGTTGGTCAGAACATGGTGCTAATGATGCCAAGGTTGTGGATTAGAACACCATATGGGCCATTCGCTTGGACTTAGTGATCCTTGTGTGTCCTTCCAACTCAAAATATTCTGTGAGTCTGTGTCAGTAATGAGATGCCCCTTTAAAATACTATTCTGCATTTTCAGGTTTGAATAATCCACATTTTTTAATGTAATCTCCACACAAACAGTTTTAAGGTTGCTGGGCAGAAGATCAAATACTTGTTTTGGTATGTCTGAGCAGGTATTGATGTGGTCACGCACTGGCCATGGTCAACACGTGTGACTCTGTGTGCTGCCCCAGTTCCAGGCAGACACATGTCTGCTCCCCCATGTTTGCATATTTCAGTGCCTGCAGAACGTGAGTAAATATTCTGTGCTCCAATCACAAGTTAACCTATATCAGGTTAAGAAAAAAGGTAACCTGTATCTATGGTGGGGATGACTTTAAAAGCTTTGGTATGCTCAGTGTGCAGAGTATTGCCCCCAGATTTCTTTTTGTCAAATCACTAGCTCAGAGTTCTGTGCTGTGGCTGCTTGGCTTATAATTTACTGTGTGAAAATAGTAGTTGGTGTGACTGAGGCTTCCCTGGCTCTGTGAAATTTGCTACAGCAGTGCTGCTAGTTGGTATTTTTTCTAAAGAGTTAGCCTCTTCTCAGGTGTTTCTGAATGACTTCCAGGTTTGTAGCAGTGTTGTTCATGTCAGTGTGCCCAGGCAGATGAAAAGAGCTCTTGATTAGGTCTTGGTCAGCCCACAGTTTGGCTTATTTTTGTAACTCACTGATGAGAGGAGATTTGTACTGAAGTATCTCATACTGTGAACTAAAAAACCTCTGTTCAAGGAAGAGGGTGATGTCTGGTAAAGTAATGTTAACACAGAGATAATGTGTCATAACATCTTGAACTTCTTCTGTGATTTGCCGAGATGTGGACCTGGATGCAAAATGTTCAAGCTGCAATTTACACTTGGATGAGAATATTTGAACTCAGTACAGTGGACTCATGGTCATATCAGATTAATGATCTGCTTTATCTGTCAGGGGATATCCGAATTTTTTTTATCTACAGCTACTCTTAGACTTTCCCATGAGAAGTCGATATGCTTAAAATAAAGTTCTCCTAGAGGAATGCAAAAAAGTAAATCTTAACAGGAGGGTAGCTGGCAAGAAGAGGAAGGAAGAAATTAATTTTGATCATGCACAGTTACAGAAGCACAGAGTTGGTTAGAGGAATAACTAGTAGTTCATGCTGTTTAAAGATCATGACACCTAAAACTTTAGGGGCTTGTGTGCAGGGTGAGTGTCTGCAAAGCTGGGAAGAGGAGTTTCAGAAAACAACTTGTCAGTGGAAATGTGAGTGATGATACATTTGAGGTTGTATGTGTGTTTGCAGTGTGTTCATTTGCTGGCCTTCCAGCTTCCCTGGGCATTCAGCTTTTTATCTAGAAACAATCGTTGTTTTCCTTAAAAGAATTCTGGAAATTTTTCTTTCTCTTACATTGTTTCGCTGCTTTACACCCTGGACCATCTTTTATTTTTGCTTACATTTTTGCTATTTCTCCTTGGTTGTCTTCTAAATACATGAATTTTGAAAATACTGGAATACTTTAAAAATCCCCCATAAATATGTTCCACATAGTAGTATTTCTTGGACATTCCATGAAACTAGCAGGTGAGATGAATAAATTAATTCTTTGGCCTCACATTGTCTATTTTTAACAAATACTGGACTTTGTGCATCATTTTGCACCAGTCTCCAAGGTCTGCCGTGCCTATCTCCTGCCTTGTTGTGAGGTTTCTTGTTTGAAAAACTGTGACAAGAGAAGATAATGTTACTTGAATGAAGACAGGGGCAGTACTCTGGGAAAACAACAGGTCTAGAAATCAGGCCCATGATTATCTCTCTTCTAAAAAAATTTTAATAGTGACTGGGAATGTTGCCAGGCACTGCAAGAGAATTGTTCTCACTGTTAAATTGTTAGCTTGATCCTTGGCATGTGTTGGCCTAAGCCAATCCTTCCAGAAGAGACTTGGACAGAGTTCAGGTCTTCAATGTGTCCTAGGAAGTGTTCCTTTAAGTAGTTTGCATATGGATAACTTTCTCTGGACATTAAGAGATACTTCTGTGCTGAATTTAGGCACCTTTCTGCTGGTTGGCCTTGATATGGGGAATATCTCAGGGTCCTTTAACTTCTGTATGTGAACCTAAAAGTCCTAGGTCCCAGAGGAATGCTTTATCCAGCAAACCATTAAGCCACAAAAACCAGTAAATCAGTAAGCAACAACATAAAAAGAAGATATATCAAACTAAAATGATATGTACAATAGAGCCTATATAAATTTTCGTTTTGGTGATGACCCTAACAAATCTTTCTGGAATTAGGAGGGTTCTTTTTGTCTCTGCTAGCATTTGTAATCTTAGTCTATAATACTTTCTCTTTCAAAACAGTAGTGTTTTCTGGTTTTGTTTAATTGTTTTTAATTTTGAATGCAAATGTCTGTCTGTTTAGCTTTAGAGCAATGCCACTTCTGTTGATTTTGGCTGGGATGCAGGTAATTTTGTCCCTAATAGCTGTGTTTTGAACTTGTGCTGGAAACAGGGTTGATAAAACAGGGGTGTTTTAGTTCCTGCTGAGCAGGGCTTACACAAAACCTTTGCAGCTCCTCACCCACCTCACCAGTGAGAAGGTTGGGGGTGTGCAGGGAGCTTGGAAGGGACACAGCTGTGACAGCTGACCCGAGGTGAGGCGTGATGGAGCCCTGCTGTTTTGGAGATGGCTGAATACCTGCCTGCTCATGGAAGAGGTGGATGAATTCCTTGTTTTGCTTTGCTGGCAGGTCTAGCTTTTGCTTTATTTATCAAACCATCTCTATGTCAACACATTAATTTTGCAATTTTGCTGCTCTGATTCTCTTCCTTTTTACACCAGAAAGGAGTGGGGGAATGACAGTGGGTGCTTAGTTACTGCCTGGGGTTAAACCACAACACACTTAAGAAATGAGACTATGTTGTCATGGTGGTTTGTGAATCACAGAGGCACAAATGACTGTCTAGAAGCAGCATAAAGAAGAGAATAATGGAGACGTTGAATTTCCTTTGTGAAATCGTGTCCAGAGAAGGGCAACAAAGATGGTGAGGGGGCTGGAGCACAGGTTCTGTGAGGAATGGCTGAGGGAGCTGAGGTTGTTTAGCCTGGAGAAAGGGAGGCTCAGGGGAGACCTTATCAGTCTCTACAACTCCCTGAAAGGAAGGTGTAGCCAGCTGGGGTCAGTCTCTTCTCCCAGGCAGCTAGAGACAGGATGAAACATGCTCTCAAGCTACACCAGGGGAGGTTTATATTTCATATTAGGAAAAATCTATTTTAGTCAATGGAATAGGCTGCCCAGGGAAGTGATGGATTCATCATCAAAAGGTGTGTGGATGTGGCACTTGAGGGTATAGTTTAGTGGTGGATACGGTGATGCTCAGTTAACAGTCACACTTGATGATCTTAGAAATTGTTTCCAGCTTTTAAGATTCTATGATTCTAAACCATGTGGTGTATCTGTGTTTTCCACAATACTCCTATCTTCCTTCAGACCTTTTGTCTCTGAGGTTGTGTTACAAGTAGCTTTGTGGTGGAAGGGGAATGACTGTCAGTACCTTTTTCCCTAGTACAGTCTTTGTTTGTGGGATAGATACAATGTAGACTGTGGGACATGTACTTTGTATGCAGGACAGATGTCATGAAAATGTCTTTGGTTTTTCTTTCGTTTTAGAGACACTAACGGTCTTCAACAACCATGAGCAACCCTTTCGTACGGATTGTGGAGCCTCTGGACCCGAAACAGCCTCTGAAGAAATTCTTCAATCTGAGAAAATTGGAGGATGTGAGATATGGTATGTTGACAACATAAGAGAAGCATTTTGTTAATACTGATGAACAGAACCTGAACAGACTTTGCCATGTTGGATGATACTTGGTCTCTGGAGAGAGCTATGAATTCAAAAGGCAGATCTTGAAAACAAAATTTTAGCAAAACTTTTTTCTTGAAATTTAGAACAACAGAAGTATTGGCATGATCACAGCAGTATGTTCTCAGCATACTGTGCACACAGCAGTCTTGGTTTTCCTGAGTGAGTGAAGAAAGCTAGGCAAAACTAAGAGCACAAGTTTTCTTATACTGCTAAAGGCTGGAAAGGATCTAACACTATATATATGACTGAACCAATCCGAAAGATTTTTTTTTCAGCTTTAAAAGCAGAGAATCTTTTCTTAGCAGGCTTTTTCCTTAGTTCCTCTGAGATTTCCCAAATCTTTCAGCCGTACTGGTAAAAATCTTAGTGTCTGTGCCATTGACTTAGAAAGTGAGTATCTATAGCTTAGAGTTGTCTGTGTTGGGTGTTTGGTGTTTCAAAAGGAAATGGATGGTTGAGGAGAATTCAGGGAACTGGAGGAGGAACACTTTCTCAAGATGTTGGCCAAGCATATCCATTACAGGCTTCAATAAGTGACCAATTAATGTCAGTCTTGGTGGGTGAAAAGCAGAGAAGAGTCTTAAGGAATAGACAAATACATATATGGTGTTACCAGTTGATCCATTCCAGGATTCCAAGAATGATAACCTCCAGATTCTTTAAAGAAAAAAGGATGCAATTCTCACTAAACAGCATAAAAAGGCAATAACTTAGCAGGGAAGGGCAGGAGAAGATCCAAAAAAAAAAACCCAAAACAACAACAGTAACAATAACTTCCAAATGAACAAAATCACCCAAAACAAAACTCCCAACAACAACCAACCCAGATTGTTCTGAATTACTGTGTCCTGAATAATAGATAGGGGTTTTTTACAATAGCACTAATGAGGTCTCAGCGTGATTAAGTGACTTTTATGTCTTGGGAGCCAGCCTGTGTAGAAAGTTGGAGCTAATTTCTCAAAAGATTTTAAACTGTAAATATTCTGAGAGGCAATCAAACAACTATGATTAAAGTGGACCAGAGGTGGAAGGACTGAGATGTGTTTGGGTTTTTTCTTCACACCCATTCCTTGTAGCAGAGCTGTCAGGACTGCTCTAATAGTATTTTGTGTCATCTTCTATAAATATTTCTAACTTGAAGTAAAAGAAGATTAATAAATGCACAGTCTGACTTTCATTCAGTTTTGTCTTCATGTCTTGAGACAAAGAGACTTCATATACCACTAAAGCTGTGCTTTCCAACGTGGCAGACAAAAAACGATGCTTTTCCTGGTACATTTATATGTCTGTGTTCAGTGACAAGACTGAGAGCAAACTGCAGAAAAATAAGGTAAGCATGTTTTCAGGGTAGCTGTGCTATGGAGGATAGGAAAGCTTGTGGAAAAGTCCGTCAGCGAAGATGTCTACTGTGTCACTGAAGCTAAGATAATAAACCTGTTGAAAGCGTCTAGTGGAACAGGTCAGTTAGCACTGACCTCCTGGCAAAGCTGGAGGCTGGGAAAAGGGTTTGGATTAGGATAAAGCCTTGTGAGAATATGAGGACCTTTCTGCCCCAGGCATGGTACTTTGCGCTTGCTGACATATGCCCTAAGGTTAAAAAGTGAATTTGTTTCTTGCCTCTTACCCAATGCAGCTCGCCTGCCATTTTCCATTCGAGTCCTTCTGGAAGCAGCGATCCGTAACTGTGATGAGTTCCTAGTGAAGAAAGGAGATGTTGAGAATATTCTCAACTGGAAAGTGATGCAACACAAGAATGTTGAAGTGCCATTTAAGCCTGCAAGAGTTATTCTGCAGGACTACACGTGAGTCTGATGCTCTTCAGTGCAAGGAAAAGGGGCTTTTGAAAGTGCAGCAATGGGCAGCTTGGGGTGGAGGGGTGAGCTGAGGAGAAGAATAGCAGTATGATGTTTGGAAAAGCCTTTTTCAACTTTCCTGGATGTCATGCTACAGACAACACTTGAAGAGGCAAACACTCAGAATAAGAGCATTGAGAGAAACTCTTCTGAGGTGAAGTAAATATCTTCACAAAATGGTGGAGGAAAATGGGGTTGGTAAACTGCATCCAAGTGAGGAAGCTTGCTATTTAGAAGTTATTCTTTGAAGGGGTGGTATTGTCTATTCTCTCTCTCTCTCTCTCGCTCTCTCATTTGTTTGCTTGTTTGTTTTTGTTCCCCAGGGGCTCATGCTTTTTGTTTTCTACCTATTTCAGTTCTCATTTATAACCCACATCATTACTTCCTCTTCTAAATTAGTATTGTAATAAATATATTTTTAAAGACTTCTCTTCTGTTGAAAAAATGAGCGTACTATTTTTCCCAGAAATGCAAATTGAGATTCGTACCTAATGGTAGGAATGGACTAACGGACTCTGAAAACTGGGCCTTGTTACTGCAGTGAATCCTCAGGTGTCAGTAATAATCATTTAATAGTCCTTGTTCAATGTCACAAGTCAAGGGAAGCAATAGCATCTGTTCTAATACAACATTTGACTTGCCAGTATCAAGATCTTTGTATCCTTGTCCTCTGTCTTAATAAAATATTTTAGTATGTCCATGGTAAGCCCAGTGCAGCTGTGCTGCCAGTTAATTTTCTTCCTCAACAGTGAAGTGTCATACCCTCTGTTTGTGTCATACCCCCAGTTAGCTGTCATACCCTCTGTTTTGCATTTTCACAGAGGTTGTCAAAATGCTAGAGACCTAGTACAGCTCAACATTTAAAAACATTAGAAAAAATTGGCAAAACTTCAAATGAAAGAAGTGCTGATTTCCTAGCTATTTTTCATCCACTAGCTGTTGTTAATGTTTTGAAAAACTGGAACAGAGAGGAAGCTGAACTTTCAAGCAAACATTGTTCCTTCTTTTACTGCTCTTCTTTCTTGCCCCCTACTCCTGCTGAGTTTTAAAAATGTGCCTAAAAGTCTGCAGAGCAACTGCATTCCTGAAAAACGAGCTCTTGGACAGGCCTCTGAGGACCTTTTTGAAAAAGGCAACTTTGGCAACTTTCCAAAAGCCATACAACAATTACATTCAGGTTGTCCTGGTTTAGAATTATTTAATTTCCTAGTTAGGATTATTCTGTAATTATCTTGAGTTGTTCTAAAGTGGTAGAAGGACATTGTGTCTGTTCCATATCAATTGTATAACATTCGTAACTTGGCAAAATAGCTCTTTTGCTTCTTTCCTCCTATCCCCCTCCCTCAAATTCCTCTCAGTAGCATAACATAGAATTTCCTATTTTTCCTATAAAAAGCTTATCTTGGGATGTCAAAGTGCTGAACAACATCAATTGTGTCTAGGTTAGATAATGTGGATCCTTTCTCTTGTTTATTTTTTGGTAATTATTCAGGATTTTCAAGGTAAAATTCAGTAGGAACTAAGAAGCCTCTTACTGCTCTTGTTGCATGGTTTCTGATATTTTAAAAAGTTGTAGTAGCTTTCTTATGGTCAGAGTTGAAAATATAAAGTCTTACTTCTTTGGGCTGCTCTTACAGAAATGTAGTTTTTTCAATGGGTTGCTCATTGATGCTTATGAGCACATCAGAGAACTTTTTTTGTTTTAGCAACCAGCAAAATCAGATAGGCAAGTATGTAAGAGGGTTTTCCAAGCTGGTTGAAGATACCATGATAGAACCTACCTCAGTAGAAAACCAAGAATGTGTAAGCAGAGAAGCGTCAGAAGCTGTGTTAAAAGAAATACTGAAAAGTGTATAATTTCTTAGATAAGTCAAGTGTTGAAGTGCCAGAAGTTCTGGTTGCTACTCATTATTTGCTTGCATTGAAGATGGAGGAGTGCAGTTTGCTTTGTATGTGACAGTAGCTGTCTGTTCTCTATCTCAAGATTGGTTTTTGTTTTGTTTTTTTTTTTCTCTTATCCAATCGTTTCACCATGCCCATTTTGTTTCTGTTGTAGTGGGGTGCCTGCTGTGGTTGACTTTGCTGCAATGCGTGATGCTGTGAAGAAACTTGGTGGGGACCCTGAAAAAATCAATCCTATCTGTCCTGCTGTTCTTGTGATAGATCACTCCATCCAGGTTGATTTTAACAGGCAGTAAGAAAAAAAAAATCACTCTTTACTTCTAAATGGTAGTAAGTAAACTGAATCTGTTACTGGTCATCAAGGTAGTTCTACCGATGATACTGTTAGCATTTGTACTACAACATTCCAGACATTAAGAAATTTTAAAGTTAGACTGTTGTATCAGCTGCAGTGAGCTGGGGGGAGAATTTTCTCTATCTGTGGTGCATCTTCTCATAAGCACAAGCCTGTACTTAATGTTGATAGAAATAGACTCATTCCAGGCCTGTGTTTATTGTACTTCTCGTTAATAATGCTGCATTATTATTAATCCCTCAGAAATGGCTTTTTTTCCCACATGCACTTTTTTGACCCAGAAGGGTTTTTAGAAAGGACAAGTGAGAATATTTCCTTTCTTCCTCACTCATCTAAGGCTCAGCTCTGAGGAGCTGCTTTCTGCTTCAGTGCCTCCAAGCAGAAGAGCCTGACATACTGCTTACTATGGCCCTTATGAGTCCTGGAAAGAAACATAAAGCTATTCAGTCCTCAGCATGCTGAGGACAAAGATACAAAGACTCAGTACGATTCACTAGACCCACAGTGAAATATGAGACCTCTGTATAGAGGTCCTTCTACCCTCCAAGGTACATAAATAAATATGGGCCTACTGAACTAATCTTCCAAACCAATGCTGCAATCACACATTTTATGGTGGTTTCCTTCCACCTTCTTGAAGTTTTTTGGTATGTTTTAGGCTCATTAGCATATGTAAGAAAATAGTGATTTTTCCTCTCATGTAGAGAACATTGGCCAGACTTATGCTTCAGTTCTTTTGGGCTCTGCAGACCTAAGTTAGGCAGCTGATTGAAGTGAAGACAGTGAGACACTGTCTGCCTTGAAACACAGAGGCTTCAGACAGCACTGTATCATAGTGACGACGTTTTTAAATGAAGTTGCAGGACAGTTGTGTTCCAGTTGCCTTTTACTACCTTGCTGATTGCTTCTGATTTAGGTATTGGAAAAGTCACATTTCACTAACGTGTAGTGTTGCTTATCTCAGGCTATAATATTTAGGACTGACAAATGCAGATTAGTATTCACATTTGAAGCAGGTATTATCTCTTAAGATTTCTTAAATCCTTTTCATTGGTTGCCTGTGGTGATACTAAAATGGTGCAATGGATCAGCATTCACATTAGCTAATAAATCTTCTTTTCTTGCAACCTTTGGATATATTTAACTAGATATAAAATTCAGGTGGTACTTTTGGTTCTGACAGCTGGTTATTTTCACTTGCAGGCCAGACAGCTTGCAAAAAAATCAGGACCTGGAATTTGAAAGGAACAAAGAAAGATTTGAATTCTTAAAGGTACTGACAAAAATAGTCTTATTTGCATGGAGAAAAGTTCAGTGAATGAAAGTTCTTCCAGTGCTCATGTTGAAATTTTTTTATTCTAATTCCTTTTGTTTCAGTGGGGCTCTCAAGCTTTTAAAAACTTGAGGATTATTCCGCCAGGCTCTGGCATCATCCACCAAGTGAACCTGGAGTATTTGGCAAGAGTGGTGATGGATCAGGATGGCTACTACTACCCAGACAGTGTGGTGGGCACTGACTCGCACACCACCATGATAGATGGCTTGGGAGTGCTTGGCTGGGGTATGTACAGCAGTGTATCATGAGCAGTCTCTTGGCTCAGGCAGCTGTGTTCTGGGCTCTGGTGAGTTGACCCTGGCTGAGATCACCCCCACCCAATCACTTCCTCACTCCTCCTGCTAGCACAACAGGGGAAGATAATTATTAGTCCAAATGCAAGATAAAAACAATGGTAGAGACAAAGATAGTTTAAGTGAAGAGGGGTGAATGTAGGGAAAGGAAATGAAAGAAGTGATGCAAAGACAGTCAGTCACCAGCTCCCATCAGCACACCAAAGCCCAGCCAGTCCCTGGGCAGTGGCTACTTTGGGAAGCCCACCTCCCCGACTGGTGCTGAGCCTGATGTTTTATGGCATGGAATATCTCATTGTTCAGCTCTGGTCAGGTGTCCTGGCTGTGACTCTCCTAGTGTTTTCCCCACCCTAGCTTACTTGCTGAGGGGCAGGGTGCGAAACAAAGTGCATTGATATTGTGTAAGCACTGCTTAGCAATAGCTAAAACTGGTGTGCTATCAACAGCAGTTTGGTCACAAATCTGAAGTGTGGCACTATATGGACTGCTGTGAAGAAAAGTTATCTCTGTGTCAGCTAGGCACAGTTATATAGCCTAACTGTAAATGTAAGTTAACCTGATAAGGTCTCTTACAGTTACACAAGACTTTGTAACTAAGCTCCCCTTTCTGATAACTGCCTCAGATGATTTCTGCTACACGTGTTGTTGGCTTTGTTTGGGTTTTTTTATATATTCTTTTCTATTCTGCATTTAAATCACAAGGAAGTAGGTAAGGACAATATTAAATAAAAGCAGGGAATTGAAGTATTACTGACCATCCAATTTTTCTTGTGTCACTTGGCTACTTTAAAAGTGTTGGATTATCCAAAAATTACTGCAAGTACAAATCTATTAGGTGGAAGGTGCTGAAAATTAAATCTCAGTGACTATATGGTCACTCAGATTTAATGGTCGGAGAGGACATTATGGAAAACAGAACTGTGATGTTCTAATGTCTGTACTCTGCACAATATTTGTTACAGGAATAGATGTAAATAATTTATTTTTCCCTGTAGGGGTGAACTGAAGTTCTTGAATTATTGAGTTAATAGGTAACTGTGGAGTGGAAATATTTGTAATCATCCCACACAGTAGCAAAGACTTCAGCTGAGCCGTTATTTTTCTGTGATATGGTGATAGCAGCACTGTTAAAACAACTGTTGTACAAATATAGAACATACTGTGTTTTTAAAGAGTATTTGCTAGTTGTTCATGAATGTGCTTGTGAAGTTCTGAGCACCACATATGATAGGACTTTCTGTTTTTAATAACCCGCCTAATACTACTGCAGCAATATTGGTTTGAGTGAAACTTTCTGAATCAAGGGTGAAAGAGTTTCTGGCTTAGAATACAAAGGTAAACAAGTTCAATGTGTCAAAAGTATGACATCTTTGGGATTAGGCACATCTCTTATTCTATATTTCGTTGCAGCATATGCATGGAGCCATCATTTAGATTAAGTTGTAGCACTAAAAGCTGCTTGGAAAAGTGTAACTCTTAGCCTCATTTTTTTCTCCAGAATATGGAAAGTATGGCTGGACACAATCTATAGCATATGTGCTCAAAATTCATACTCTCGGATCCAACATTTTTTTCCAGAGGCTGGTGACATTGACCTTGGTTCCTGACTGTCAGTGGTAGTCAGTTAGTTATGTCAACTTACTTGACTGTTTAAAAGTGTGATTCAACACACAGTGAAAAGGAGCTAATGGCTTAGGAGCAAGCATGAAAATATGAAACAAAATGAAATTAAAAAGCCCAACCTTGCAGAAACAGCAGCAAGGTGAGGAGTGCCTCTTAGCAGAAGACTCAGGCTCTCTGCTTTCTCTCCTCTTTCACACCTTAAATAATGAGAGTACTCATCAGGCAGTTCAGGTGTTTATCTCTGACATGTTAGTATCTTTCTGAATAGTCACATTGTATCCTCCTGTTGTGTGCAGGTGTGGGTGGCATTGAAGCAGAAGCAGTGATGTTGGGACAGCCGATCAGCATGGTGCTTCCTGAGGTGGTTGGCTATAAGCTGATAGGAAACCCTCAGCCACTGGTAACATCCACTGATATTGTGCTCACCATTACCAAGGTAAATTACCAAGATAGGATATTTTTCCATTACTACTGAGAGTTAAACACATTGTGTAGGACAGAGCCACTGCACATACATGTTTAAGAACCCTGTGTGCTTCCAGGTAGTAATTCTGAACTCTTAAAAAGCTTTATCACTGTCTGTGGATTGGAATCAGCTCAGTAAGGACAATTTTTCTAGGCAAATCTGTTTCCCAGAAGCCACACAAAATATATGTTGGGATATTTTGAAATTCAGTAATGTTTTGGAATGATCGTGCTTTTTCCTCTTCCTCAAAATCACTCCGATGACTTGGTTTTGAATTCAGCACTTAAAATAAGGCAATATAAAAGCTGAAGACCAGACAGTAAGCATTGCAGTCTGGTTTCTTTCATGTGTAGGTGTTTGACTCATGTCATATATTCATAGTATGTTTACTCACTCTGTGCATTGTCACTGAATTAAGAGTGTTACTGGGTCAGCATTAGGGTTGTTGGAAGTCAGAAATCTGGTACGGAAGTTCATGATGGAATGCTGTCTACAGAGAGACCTTCAATTGGGGAAAGCTAACTTTTTTTCATGATTTTATTCAGATATTGTGTGTGTTCAGTTTAACTCATGTACTTGTGCAGTTGGTTCTCCTGTTTTTTCCATCTTCCTGGGTTTGCTGTCAAAGACTCCCCACACAGTTCTCCTCCTCTTAGAACATCATGTTGAGAAAAATACTATTGTAAGATAGTCTAGTTTAATTGAAAGGAAGAGCAAGTTTTAGAAGAAATAGGGTCCTGTGTTGTACGTTATTAAAACTTTACATGTCTGTGTCCTCATCTTCATGATTTAGTTTAGCAAAAGCTTCCTGGTTTCAAATGGCTGTAGAAATCTTCACAAGAGATTTTTCTGAGTCAAGAGCTGGATTTCATAACAGACTTACTCATGTCATTTGACACATAACAATGACACGGGCTCTGTAATTTTATAACAGCATCTTCGCCAAGTTGGAGTTGTGGGTAAATTTGTGGAGTTTTTTGGACCTGGCGTTGCCCAACTGTCAATTGCTGACCGAGCCACCATTGCCAATATGTGTCCAGAGTATGGAGCAACAGCTGCCTATTTCCCAGTGGATGATATTAGCATTGGGTACCTGATACAAACTGGTGAGTATAAGAAGAGACCACAAGTTAAAGGGTAATTGAAAGAAATCCAGATCTATATGACATTAGCAGTGGGATTGAATCAGGTGAAGCCTTCTGAGCTTCAGTTCATTTTTTTATTGATACTTGCTTGTTGAGGCTGGTTTTTGCACTTAGGATCCATGTTGAGGAAAAGCTGAATGTTAAACTTTTGGCAGCCTGCCAAAAATCTCAACCTAGATTTTCCAGATGACAGAAATAGGAACCTAAGAATTTGTTCTGCAAAAGCCCCAAAGTCTGCTCAATTGGTTTGTTTTTAGTGGATCTCTAATATTTGTCTTGAAAGGGTCTTGTAATGCTATTGATGGCATGCCTGTTATGCACTTTTTCTATCAGATGGTGGTTTCTCCATTTCACTTGCGTTTTGGTTTTGCTGTATCTGGCTTTCATTTTAGGCCACAACAAAGAGGAAGTTATGTGCACAAAAAGGTATCTTGAGGCTGTGGGAATGCTAAGAGATTTCAAGAACTCCTCTCAGGATCCAGACTTCACACAGGTTAGAAACTACTCTGTCTTCTGGCTCTTTGCTTTGTGCCCTGTCCAGTTTTATTGTGAGGATTGTCGGTTTTTCACAGAAACTAAGAATTAGTCAAGGGATTCCTTGTCCTTTGGTTTGGTCTGCACAGCTGTCTTATTTTAAGGCCCAGTGGAATGAGTCAGCTGGCTCTTCAGGTGTGAAAACTTGGATGTAGGTATAGATTGGCTCTCAATTGACCTCTAGCTGGTGCAGATTCTACAGTTTGTTCCATGGAGCTTTCAGAAGTCCTTCCAGACTCTGAAGAATATTTTGAAGTGTAACTATGGAGATAATCTGGATGTTGTGTGTGTAAGCCTTGTTCACAGTTTTATTCTTTTTCTGTTCATCCAGTTATTTTGCTATGTGAATCAGGACCCTTAGAAACCCTGTGTGGTAACCACAGAGCGCACCAGTAATTTTCTGTGCAAGAAAATTAAGATCTTACTCTGTGTCCAGGAAACTCAAGAATATTCCTGGTTTTCTCTACTCTAAAACTTAATTTTGACACTTGTGTTTGGGTCTGCATGATTGTTCAAAAATCTTAGTAGATTTGGAAGGGTGTAGCACATTATGAAAACAAAGTTGGAAAATGTGTGAGTAATACATTAATAGTCTGCTTTGGTTTGTATCAGTACCAGTATTTCTTCACATAATTTTTTAACCTGCTTCTGGCATTTGAAAAGACAAATTAAAAAATAATTCATAATGCTTAGCTGGTTTAGTTACACTGGGTTTTTCAGTAACTTTTCAGTAACCGTCAATAGCCATACCTGTGAGCTGGCAGCATCTAAAATTAGAATTGTTCCTTTTCTTCTGATCTTCTCATTCTCATGTGTCTTTAAAAATTTCTGCAAATACAGGTGTGCAGACTTAGCATTGATTCAACAGCAGAAGTAAGCATACCTGTGGCTTACTTGGCTTCAACCTTTCAGGCCGTCCCCAACCACTCTCTATTATCTTATTTGAACAGGTTGTTGAGTTGGATCTCCATACTGTTGTGCCTTGCTGCAGTGGACCAAAACGACCTCAGGACAAAGTTGCTGTGTCAGATATGAAGAAGGACTTTGAGACTTGTCTGGGAGCCAAGGTGGGGACTGGGAACATTTGGGCAAACAAACTAAGGCATGCTTCTAAAAGCTGTCTGGTGTTCAGGAACTACACTCTGGTGTTGTGTGCTGTTCATTTGCCTGCTGAAAAATAAGTGAGGATATTTGACTACAGTTTTGAAGGTGGCAGAAGCAATAAGTAGTTTAAAATTGGGATGTTGCTTCTCTTGCATGAAAGTGTTCATGTCCTACTGGAGTAATATTTCTTTCTGATCTTAGGCCTAACATGGTATTGACATAGACTAGAGATTTCTAAACTCTGCCACAATGGGGGGTTGTTAATAGATGGGACAAAATACCTACTGCACTGAGTTCTGAGATAACTACTCAGCTCTTCAGCTCTCCAAGCATTCCAAGCAGGTTTTGCCCTGAATCCACAATGTAGTTTTGCACTGAGTCTGTTCAGCATAGCAGAACTGCATGTGTCTTCGTGACTCTTTGATGTTGGTGGTAAAGACAGAAAACAATGACTGCATTCTGCATTATCCAGTCAAAAGTGATCACTGAAAGAAGAGCTAGATTTATATTTGAATGAATATTCCTGAATACTTAAGTTTTCTAAATCAGTTTGAATCCTTATCTGATATAATAACCATCCTTGTTAAAGTCATTACAGAACTCTAGTAATGTAAATCAAGAAATCTAAACCCTGTATTTCCCAATAATTCTTGGTTTGTTACATTTTCCAAACTCCATTAGGTGATCTTCTGCTTTCAGATCTCTAAATGTAATTTTTCATAGCATGAACAGTGCCTTCTTGCTCTTTGGTTTATTTCAAGCTGTCAGACCTTTGCCTCTCAAACCAGCTGCTGTCATACATTCAAGCTGTTTGATAATCCTGGCTTAAAAATCTTACGTGTTATGCTAAAATCTCAGGACTAGATTATGTACTAAAACTATGCGCAGTCAGGAATCTGTAACATACAGGAGTAAGAGGCATCTGGTAAATCCAAAGAAGTATATATTCATACAGGAAGAAAATACAAATACGTGTTGCTGCAAAGGCCGCCTGTTTTACCAGTAAACAGAGCAGAGGAGAAACTTCCAGGAAAAAAAATTTTGTCCACCGTTTTGGTTGACTAGAGATGCAACCTTCACCATCAGACATAAAAACATAAGCATGGATGTGACTAACAGATGCTTCTCATGGGTGAAAAAACAGCCCATACTAATGTTCAGTCAAAATGTTTATGTTAACCATTCCTTT
This sequence comes from Trochalopteron elliotii, assembly GCA_024734555.1. Taxonomy (NCBI): domain Eukaryota; kingdom Metazoa; phylum Chordata; class Aves; order Passeriformes; family Leiothrichidae; genus Trochalopteron; species Trochalopteron elliotii. The sequence goes on along the minus strand of JANPWX010018764.1, from coordinate 146,927 downwards.
TTATTCTTATTTTCTTCTCCTACAGCAAGGATTCAAAGGATTCCAAATTGCCCCAGACCAACACAACAGCATAGTCAAATTTAATTTTGAAGGGCATGACTTTGAGCTTGCTCATGGTTCGGTAGTGATTGCTGCCATTACAAGCTGCACAAACACGAGTAATCCCTCAGTTATGTTGGGTGCAGGTAAGCTGATTTGCCTAATGTGCAGTAATTTCTCTATGGCTTTCGATGTGTGTCCTAAAGACAATAACAACAGCACTGATGTAATTCAATGTGTGCAGTGCTGGTTTTGTAATTTGGAGTGCTAAAACTGATCTTAGTTTTTAAAGGTAGTAGAAGGACTTGTAGAAGTGGTAGCTAGAAATGTAGGTTGACAAGAATGTATTCTTCCTGCACTGTCTTCTCTACAAGGCAACCTGGAACTTAATTTAGCAACACTTCTGACACTTTTCCAAATGCACAGAAGCTGATGTGTAGAGCTAAGAAGAGACTGTTGAAAGTCAAAGCCAGAAGAGGGACAATGAAGAATGGTCTTTTGGGGCAAGTCTGAAGGTGCTCTGATCTGTCAGCATAGTGAAAAGCACACATTTAACTAGCATTTGCCCTCTAAAGTTGTTGCAAGTGTCTAGGGTAGGTGTGAGTGGAGGAAGCAAATTGTATTCTCAGGGATTTCCAGCTTTCAGAACCTTTTCATTTACATCTTAACTGCATCCAAGAGGAGGCCAGAGGTGAGCTTGGTATGCAGCACTACAGAACAGTTAGTCTGACCTGGTTGTGTAAAATTTCAGGTCAGGTGATCATTCATTTTTAATGTGACAAGTCTGGGCACAAAATTTGTCATTCCTAATGTGGGCTTCTGGCAACAAAATAGGAATGAAGAGTGTCAGCTCAAAGGCTTCAGTCTATACTGGACAAGTTTCGCCCAGTTTCCCAGGTATTTGGCTACATGTTTGCATATTCTTTTCTCTCCTCTGCAAATATATGTAGATGGTATCTGTCACTGTAGGATCATTGCTGCATAAAGGCTTACCAGTCTGTCAGACTGTTCATGCGATGCAGAGTTTATTCCTACAAAGGTCAGAAGGGCTGTGCAATGGGCAATACAAAAGCCCTCCACCAGAGAGGATTACTTCCTGGTTAAAGTAATATAATTTGTTCCTGTGTGGTACTAGGAAGCTTTTGGGTTGTCAACAGTCTCTGTCAACAGTCACTTTGTGTTTGGCTTTTTGATGTGATATTCATCACCTGTTTTTAGACAAGCATCTGTCTTTGCATACTTTACATACCAGTAGTTCACCCCCCTCCTTGGCCAAAGGTCTTTTAAACTCCAGGAACAGGTTCAAAGTCCATCACAAACTAAGATGTGGAGCAAAAGAGAAGCAGAGGAGAGACCTGCTCATTATCTTATGACTTTGAGAGGAATAGAATTGCACAAGGTGTCCCAATCCACTTGCCTTTAACAGGACAGCCAAAGCAGCATACCTCTTTCCTCAGGTCTGTTCTGCATTATCACAAAAATAGAGCTGTATTTCTTTCTTCCAAGGATCAAGAAGCAGGTTTTTTCCAGGCAGACTCTGTTCCCTTAGTTCTAGGTAGGTGTATCCCTCAGTTGTGCCTGTTGAGGATAGTTTCCACTACTGTTTTGCTCCCAGGCTAATAACATGCATTTTTAACATTCTCTGAGGCAGTAGGGATACTGATCATTCAATCCTCTTGCCGTAATAGCTCTGAGTTTAAAGTGTAAAATGCTCTGCACATACAAATAGAATTGGTACTTTGAGTGCATTCACTACTGTGTAGTGCACAGCACCCTGAAGAGTGTAGTCCTAAGGATCTTGGTGTATGTGCTCAGATTTAGTGGCTACTCCCAACTCTGCTGCCTTTCTGTAGAGTAACATTTATGTTTCAACCTTGACAAGGAAGGAAAAATTCTGCCAATCTCTGATAATTGTTGGTAAACAGCAGTGTTGAGAACCTCTGAGATACCCACAAGAAACACAATAATTTGGCTTTCAGAATGAGGTTTCAAATGAAAGTAAATAAGCATGCAGTGTTCCCAAATAAGTAACCAAGCTGAAAACATCCAGGATATGGAGCAGTTGTTTCAAACTACTGCTATATATCCTGTGCACTAAGCAGGGACTGTGTGTCTAGGGGATAGTGGGTGTGTGCTATAGGAACTTTGACACCCTAATCTGACTTTATAAAGGTGTTGGATTAAGGTTGCTCAGAGGGACTGAAGTTCTGGCATTTTCTTGGCAGCTTTGAGATTTTTACTATGCTGTCTTTTCAGAACTGGTATAAACAGCAAGAGAGAAGCCAACACTTTCAAACAGGCTCTCAAACTCTCAGTTCCTAGGATGACCATTTGTCCATGGTCTCATTTGCAGAAGTATACAAGAGCTCCAGTTTCTGCAGATTGCTCTAGTAGCTAAGGAACCTCTGCAATTTCAGGAATAGGACTGCTTCTTTAAATTCATATGTGCAGGCCATCTCACACAACACTTAAAAGTGTCATGGTCCAGGTCATGTCTAACAGAGCTGCCAGACAGCTGGCAAAGACAAAACAGTTTGATGACATCTTTCTGTTGGAGGTCATGTTGGATCAAAGCACAGCTTATGTCTATTTTCTTATCTAAATGAATGTCATATGTGAGGAGGAAAATGCAGCATGGGAATGTGAAGTTTTGCATAGTTTGGCTATCTGCTGCTTCTTTTATGTTCATCCTGGAAAAGAACTGCAGAGAGCTTGTTTTCTGAACATTCATCTATGTATGGACAACTCATTTCAAAGGAAGGAATTCAGGATAAATGTGTGTCTAGTAACATGTTCCACTGAAATATCTCTATGCATATTACAAATCCAGGAGTGGTAAAACAGCACTTGTGCAACAAGCTGTGGAATATGAGATGGCTTGTTTGTAGCAAGGGCCAGTGTTGGTGCTCTCATAGCCTTCTGCTCCTGAGGGCATCAAGTCCTATGCTGGCAGTTGTTTCTTCTCTGGCTTGCGAGACCATGGTAAGTGGGAACTTAGCTCTTCATTGCATTTTTTTTGTGAGACATTTGTCTTACAAGTAGTATTCTGAAATTTTGAACGTCTACTTGCTGCCCCAGCAAGTGCATCTTATTGAGTGCAATTTCCATCAGCTTTCTAGTGGAAGAGAAATTGCTGGCTGGATCTGCAGTTCAACAGAGCACTTGTCCTCTAGCTGGTTATCATGAAATTAGTGCTGTTGACTCGCTGTACCATTTCATTGCTGGTGCCCTTTCTGTTCCCAGTTATTTAATGGTACTTTTCTTAACATGCTTATCCAGCAAATTGCCTCACTTCCAGGAAAACCTGCAACTATGCTCTGTATTTTTCAGGATTGCTTGCTAAGAAGGCTGTTGAAGCTGGTTTGACAGTGAAGCCGTACATTAAAACTAGCCTGTCCCCAGGAAGCGGGGTCGTCACTTACTATCTGAGGGAGAGTGGAGTAATGCATTACCTTTCTCAACTGGGGTAGGAGGGCTTTTCTTACTGTTGTCCTATGGCTGCTTAACTAAAGCATTATGAACAAGTGATGTGATAGAATAGCTGCTTCTCTGTACCGCCTAAAAGATATTGCAGGTACCTTATGGTGTGATCCTGCATGAGTGAACACATTGCTGTTGTGCTGGCTGGCTTTGTACCAATGATGAAAGCCTGCTGTAACTTCTTGGAGACTTATGTTCTTAAGCAGGAGAATAGGTTATTTTCAAGACTAATTGTTTCGAAACAGTGTAAATTACACTATATTGTTGTTCCTCTTGCTAGGTAACACATTTCTCATTCTGTTTGCATAGACAGTCACTGCAATGGTAAAAATAGGGCATTTAAAAATGCTATTTTCAGCAGCATTTGACTTGTTAAAGCAGTAGTTCTCCTGAAAGTAACCATTGTCAACTGCTGAGTGGTTAAATGTCTTGCTCCAAGGTAACTTTTTATTCATTATTATTTTTGTGCTTTGTATAGGTTTGATGTGGTGGGTTATGGCTGTATGACATGTATTGGCAATAGTGGACCCCTACCAGAGTCTGTTGTTGAGGCCATTACACAGGTATGCAGTTTTTCCTGTGCAGCTCGTTTATGTAAGCTGTTCTCTGCTGTGTGCTGTTCTGAGTTGTATTATACTGTGTGTTGACTCTTCTCAGCTCTGTGCAAAATAAATTGAGTCTATATTCTCTTTTCTGTGGGAAATGCTTTGGGATTGTTCACAATCTGTGACTGGTAATTGTTGTTGCAGTGCAGTGAGGCTCTGCAGACTTGCAGTGTGTGTGGATTCTGCAAGCACCTGACCTATCTTTGTCTCAAACTCCGTCTTACAGGGAGACCTTGTGGCAGTGGGTGTGTTGTCTGGCAATAGGAATTTTGAGGGCCGTGTCCATCCCAACACCCGTGCTAACTACCTGGCTTCCCCACCACTGGTGATAGCCTATGCAATTGCAGGGACCATACGGATTGACTTTGAGAAAGAGCCTTTAGGTAAGACAGTGTTGGGATGCTTCTTTTCACAGCTTAGGAACTAAATTCTTTGGAATTAAGCACTTCAGAAACATTTGTCCTAGGGAAGTGCTCTAAATATTAGGTACCTCTGAGAGACAAATTTTGCAATTATTAAGAGTCAGAGCAGCAGGGAGTCAGTATGATGGAGAAAGAATAATGCTCAGGCTTGGCTTCCCCCTAATTCCACGGGGTCATATTTTTGGTTATATCTGGGTGATAGTCTTTCAAGAGCCAACCTGAGTTAGTAGGTTTTCTTTGTGCAGACAGCCTTCTAAGATCCTTTCCAGCATAAATGATCCTATAAATTATTCTGGAAGGCCATTGGAAGTCATAAAAGAAGGGTTATGTTCAGGTATTATCAATTTTGTGACACATTTTTCTGTCAGATCCTTGTTAGTGAAATAAAGTGTGTCTTGTGAGTGTTACAAAGAACACATAGCCAGAGAACACAGTGGTAAACTTTTCTTTCTTCTTGATGCAAAATTTATGCAACAAAATTGACAATACCATTTTATAACAGGAATAAATGCTTCGGGGAAGAAGATTTTCCTGAAAGATATCTGGCCAACAAGAAATGAGATTCAGGCTGTTGAGCGTCAGTTTGTTATTCCTGGGATTTTCAAGGAGGTCTATGAAAAAATAGAGGTGAATTAATCCTCCTGGCAGTAGTTTCATTAATGTACTATGGTATTCTGAAGATATTAAATAAGATGATCATGATAATGAAATGAAACTTTTTCATCTCTCAGTTTTGCTCTTGTTCTGACAGATATTCAAATGAGGTTTCTTCTTTTAAAAAAATCTTCTGGATAATTAATTCATTGTTTCAGACAGTCATGTTTTGAAAATTGCTTCTTGTGATATTTTTAATGTAACATGTAAATGATGTGTTTTCAACAGCCATCCCCAGCTGATCCAGAAGGTGGAATATTCCAGCTTCACAGATGTTTGATTTTTTTCAGCTGACATAAAATTCGTTAACTAATAGGATTGATATCAGAAAAAAGACTTGTACTTGGTAATGTCTTTCTGAAAATCTTTCACAAGTGTTGAGACAAAATATTCCTATGTTTTTTATGTTAAGCAAGCTTCTTAAGATTACTTACAAATACAATAGAGAATTACAAAGTGTCACCTGTGTACATAACACAGGTTATTCCCGAAAAACAGGATGAATGCCTCTTCTTTTGCAGTGAAGTGAGGATTTTCCTAAATCTTCTAACAGATAGAATCATTAAAAAACACCCCCAAACATAGTGTAGATTGATATGTGAATTTTCCAAAGTGCTCTAAGAAATGCATAAGGCTTGTGCTAAAGTCAAATTTGTAATTTTACCTGTATTCTGAAGTAATTATGTTGCTTCTGAAACCTTAGAAATCAATGAAAGGATTTTGTGTGTTTTTCAGGCAGTAAACAAAGCTTGGAATGCCTTAGATGTTCCTTCAGATAAACTGTATACTTGGAATCCCAAGTCTACTTATATCAAGTCTCCTCCTTTCTTTGATGGTCTGGTACGTATGTGCTTTCCCTTTGAATCAAGCCGAAGTGTGCAGTAATTTTGGCTCATATTGAAGGTGAAGCAAAGCCACTTGAAGGGGCCTGAGAGGATTCATAAAAGCCTATTGAGGCCTTGGTTCTTAAATGTTAGAATTGTGCTATTGTGTTCATTTTAATACAAAGGCAGGAGTGAATCTCAGAATTGTAAGGACTCCCTTTCACTGCAGGGCTCTTGAAAAGTCTCCTTTTACTTTTAAGTTGAAACACTTCTAAATAGTCACAAAGCAAGTGAAGAAAAAAAGCAGGAAATGAAATGCACTATTCTGCCTGCTTGCATGTTGCACCAAATGGTTCAGTGTTTGGATTGCTAATTCAGTGCCATTTAAAAGTAAAAGGAGGCTTTAATGCATGCACACATCTAGGTATCCTCAATTTTCATGCGTGTATCACAGGAAGCCTTGGCTGGTTTTTTTTGTCTCCTCTTTTTTCTTCATGCATGAACCTGCTGGCAGACAGTCAGGGCATCATATTTGTTGAAGAACATAAATATTTTTAATAGTGTTGGGTTTTTCTTTCTCCTAACTTGTGTAAAAAGGGAGACTTTATTTTGCAATTTGCACTTTTTTGAGAAAGGTAAAGAAATTATTTTTCATACATTAATTGTTTTGCTTGTATTTATGATGGCTTAGACTTTGGCTCTTCAGACCCCGAAAACAATAGAAGATGCTTACGTCCTGTTGAATTTTGGGGATTCTGTGACAACTGACCACATATCTCCAGCTGGGAACATAGCAAGAAATAGTCCTGCAGCCCGTTATTTGACCAGCAGAGGGTAAGCACCGCTTCTTGTTCTTGTCATACATTGGGAAGAGAAAACAAACCACAGCTATTATACCATGTTACAGGCACACATACCTTCTGTCTGTTCACATACACTTGTGTACCTTGACAGCTGCCTGGATAACTTATAAATTAAGAAAGAAAAGCATTTCTCTTTCTGGTGCTTCAGCAGCTCTCACTAAAGAAGTAAGAAGTAGAATATAGTGTATATCTGTTATCACTGTAGAGCTAAAGACCTTTTTATGGAAATAGGGGAAGAAGATGACTTACTGCAAAAACTAGCCTGTACATTTATTCGTAAATAAGGGAATCAGGATTTGTCTCCCTGTCAAAGCAAGTGATGATTTTTGTTAGTGGCAAAAATGGATTTTATATTAATTTCTTCTAGCATGTGCAACTATTTCACATATTTAGGCTCTTAGGCACTACAGAACATCCAGAAGTTTACATTTCAGTGCAGCTGCAATAACTATTGTGATTGGAGTCCAAACTCCTGTTAAATGTTCATCTTTTTCTATGGCTAGTCTGTCAGTCTAGTACTTGGGTTCAACTTAAGGCAAGATTTGGACTTACCAAGTTGACCTATTCAGACTTCCCAGGTAATATAATGCTTTTATTCTCTGATTTAGCACTTCGTACAACTTCAGTGGTGTTTTAAGCAACAGCACTGACATTAAAAAAAAGTCCTAACTCATTAGATCTATTAATTTAGGAAAGAGAATGTGTGATATTTTTAGTGTGATATACTAAAAACCAACTGCTGTGGACTCTGACACCCTGCTATGAGTTACTTGGACATTTAAATAGTCCTACACGCATTACAAAATGGATAGCTGTGGTTTGGATGTAGCCCAATGCAAACAGTCCAATTTTCTGTCACATTCCAGTGCATTTTTTGTTTGCTGGTTAGGCTGGAGTGTCCAGTCATTCTCATAGTTCAGTTTGCAAGTGAAATTTTACTTCTGTAGTTCTAACTTGCAGCAGATTCTTGCTGCCTTTTAGATATTTAGCACAGTGCCCTGTCTTTGTTCTAGATGTTACAGTAGTATAAATAACAAGGATCTTCAGGCACCAGCTATTAAGAAAAAAAAAAAAGTGTTGCATCTGCTGACTTAATGTAAATTATATCGTTGTATCACTGTTGGATGCTATGTCTAGGGCCAGAGTAGAGAATATTATGGAAGTTGCTTTTTCTGACCAAACTGTAGCTATTTGTAAATTACTTTTCTTTTCCTTCAAAACATCTCAAAGGAGAAGTATTGGCTAACTGGATGCTACTTACAGGGTGATAACTACATGCATATCTGCCTCAGAAACACCACTTTATTGCTTTCTTTTTTTTAGAAAGAGAATGGATTTTTTTAGAGCATAGTGCTTTTAGTCTAAAACCATCATGGTTTCCATTCTTCTTTTCTCTTAATAGCTTGACTCCTCGAGAGTTCAATTCTTACGGCTCCCGCAGAGGGAACGATGCTGTCATGGCCAGAGGGACATTTGCAAACATTCGTTTGGTCAACAAGTTTATTGATAAACAAGGACCTCAGACGATCCATTTCCCTTCTGGGGAAATTGTAAGTACACGTGCTGCTCTAAACTGTGTACCATTGACAACAGAGTAAATTAGGGCTGGCCTTCCTTCTTACCATCTTAGGTTCTTACTTCAGTACGTTTTAAGTAAAGCTAATTGTGGGAGCAGGAGCTGACTCAGAAGCAGTCACATGTACCTATGCAATGTGATGCTTTCAGGCATATCAGTGGAGAGTGTAATCACTGTAAAAGCACCAGTGGAAGGTGCAGGTTTGTGTTGGGAGTGAGACCAGGCTAGAAGCCACAAAGTGCTGTATGGTTAATATCCTTAAAGTACTGTTTGGTGGAAGTTGTGGGCTTCAATTGTTTATGTGGGGACAATTTTTTTCCTCCTTTCCCTGGAACTGAACTTCCACTCGCAAAAAGTTTATAAAGCATTTGGCATTTTTATTCCAGCTGGACGTGTTTGATGCTGCAGAAAGATACAAGCAGTCTGGTCATCCTCTGATTGTGCTGGCTGGGAAGGAATATGGTACAGGAAGTTCCAGAGACTGGGCTGCTAAAGGACCATTCCTCTTGGTGAGTGGCTACAGTAAACTAGGGAGGACAGTGTTAACAGTGCATTAATTTGTCAGTAAGACTAGCAAATCCTGGGTAGCTCATTCTCGCTTTCGGTAGCAAAAGCTATTTTGAAATCTCAGCTGCCTCCAAGAGCCACAGTAGCATTGCAAAAGCTATTTAATATTCATAGATCTTGTTCCGACTGGAAGGCTTGACTGCTCTTCATCTAGCAATCCACAAGGCCACACTAGAAAGGCCAATTTCTTTACTTCCGCTTTCCATAACCCCGTCCGTAAACCATAGGTCTGCTTTCAGTAGCATCCTTAAGCTTACTTAGCAAGGAAACTAGAAAGTGTAAGAGAAGAGTACCAGTGTAAATTAAATTTAGCATGTCTTCACCTTGGGAGCCAAAGATCCACATACAGTGAAATACCTGTTTCTTTCTGTGTCTGTCCAGTCGTACACTGTTTACAGCAAGAAGTCTGATTCAAGCTTTCTTGCATTATTAGAAAAAGTTTTATGAGTTGGTGTTTAAGTTCATCTAGGTTTTTGAAGTTTTTTTCTGGCAATGAGTTTTTGTGTTAAATGTACTAACATGTAAAATTTTCAAAATTAATTAAACTGCACGCTGGTGCTTATAGGAGGACAACATTGAATTAAGAAGAATTATGGAAATGACTAATGGTGCTCTGCATAAGACGTATTAAAGTAGATGTAGGATTCCTGAGAAAACACATTACTTTTTTGAGTCAGGCTTCTTTTAAAGAGATGTGGAAGTGAATGTACAATCAAGTCATCCTGGACAGTTTATTGTCAAACAGACCTGCTGACTCTACCAGTAGCTGGTAAATGAAATAGAGTGGACCACAAACAAATTGGTTTTCTTCTTTTGAGAATAGAAATACTGTTCTGAACTATGAAATTACTCAACCTGTTGTGTATTTCCCAGGGTGTCAAAGCTGTGCTTGCTGAAAGCTATGAGAGAATTCATCGAAGCAACCTAGTAGGAATGGGAGTGATTCCTCTGCAGTATTTACCTGGAGAGGATGCAGGAACTTTAGGACTCACTGGACGGGAGCGTTACACCATTATCATTCCTGAAAAACTAAAACCACAAATGAATGTCCAGATTAAGGTATGAGACACCTAAGATCTGAATTTTCTCAATCACTGTAATTTTACTCAAAATTAATCGTCTCTTCAAAACATATGCTGTGTCATATGGCAATCAGATTAGCTTAAGACAGGGAGAAGAATTGAGATGGTGAAGGAGATTAAAACAGTTATTCTAACAGGGATCAAACTGAAGGAAGGTAGAATTAGGTTAGATACAAGGAATAATTTGAGATGAGGCACTGGAACTACTGCCCAGAGAAGCTGTGGATTCCTTCCCTCTGGAAGGGTTCAAGGTCAACCCTTCTCTCTGGAAGGGTTCAAGTTTGGATAAGGCTTTGAGCAACTTTCTCTAGGGGAATGTTTCCTGCCTATGGCAGTGAGGGTTCAAACTAGATGATCCTTAATGTCCCTTCCAGCCCAAACCATTCTATGATATACTATGACAGGATATAGAAGCAGGATGCTCAAACTGTTTTAATTAACATAGGGCCATCCTGTGTTTTGGACCAGTCACTCGAAGTCCACTATAAATTTCTGTTATAAATGAAGCAGCAAATGCAATGAGACTCCATAGTGTGTTTGTTATGATTTGTTTTAAATTACTTTTTCTCTCAAGCAACTTCCTGTAGTCTTGTGTGGATAGAAGTACTGGTGTCTGTTCACTTTAGCTATCATAATTTTTTAAGACAGCAAAACCATCCTAGTAGTCCTTATTTTACTATGATGTCAAGTAACACATGCAAGGTTCTGCTGCTTGAATGACTTTCTTTGACCCTAACAGCTGAGCACCGGGAAAACCTTTCATGCCATCATGAGATTTGACACTGATGTGGAGCTCACTTACTTCCACAACGGCGGCATTCTGAACTACATGATCCGGAAAATGGCGTCCTTATAAAAAAAAAAAAAAAGGCAAAAAGGTCCAGGTACAAGCCTGCTTCTCCTGAGCACAATGAAACTATAGTAATCATGCATTTCAAAGTGTGAATCATAAAGTGAACAATTTTTTTCTGTGGATTGTGTTAGAAGGCTTGTTTACAGTGCTGAATTTTTCTGTGTATCAGGAAACTGGACACAGCCATATAAAGTAAACAGCATTTATTAACTGTTTTGTATGGCAGTTGGCTTGACTTACCTTAGAATACAGTGCAAAAGCCATTAAAATACTGCTGGCATCTGCAGAACCATTGTGTAAATCACGTGCTGATTTCATGTATTTGATCCACTTAGTTTGACCCTGAAGTTAAGGTCTATGCTCGTATCAGTGATCTAGAAATTAACTGACGGTATAAAAAAAATTTTTATTCCTTCCTGACACTGACTTGCTTTCTTATTCAGTTAAACAGAATCTGAATCTAATATTGAACTTATTTCACTGTTTATTAATTCTAAAAAATGTGAACTCTGTTTAAAATCTAAGCCTTTGTGGAAAGGTGGACTTTTTGGGGATATTTCTAATAGATAAAATTACATTTATTTTAAAAAAGTTTGGTGGTTCTGTCATTTTATCCTTAATGTTGGGATGCAGAGCAAAACTTTGACTTACACTCTTCTCATTGTCCCTGTAGGAACAGAATCATACAAGCCTTGACTTTACATGTTTTAATTCTAGTTTCTTTGACAAGTTTGCATAAGATGGAATGAATACAAATACCGTCAGATACTGGCTGTCTTCTGTAACCTACCAGAATACTGGCATGATGCAATTCCCTCTGTTTTGTGCCCTCAAGAAAATAGTCTCCACACTTTCTAGATCCTCGTTAGCAATTTCTAAGTCAGTTAGCAACCAGTTATTACATTCATGCACTCAATGCAGTCAGTGACTGCCCACTCAACAATGCCATGTGAATATATTTACAGGGATAGCAAACTACTCTTACTCAGAGATAAACAAGGTTGTAGTACTGATTCTCACTCTTAACCATGTTTACAGCAACTGCCACAACAATAGACATAGTGGAGAAATTACTTCAAAGTAATTTCCTAATGTGTTTTCAGTGCAGTCAGGTCTGGCTGTTTTTGGATAAAACACAATTCAAAGCCGAGGGAACCCCAAAATAAGTGAGAAGCTGGCAAGAGCAAAACGCAGGTACGACCAATATGGTTAATCCTGTGTTCTCCGTTTATTCTGGCTAAAATGGCAGGTTATATACACTTCTACATAGTTTACAGTCACAGGTGGTCTTTCATTGGTACACAGCACAGAAGAGAATGCAAACACTTATTGTTGACCAAACTCTTAAGGCAGCTACTGCGCCCACACCAACCACTGCACCTGCTACCTACTAGAAAACTCCCGTTCCTTGTTAACACCTTAAGGGGCAATTCTCACTGCGCCACAGACTTGGCAGCTGAATTTCCACCTGTGCCACCAAGGGCCAGTCTGGGTGAGTCACTCACCGTCCAAATACAAATCATATCCACCGTCCCTAAGAAATTCTGCAACACACAATGATTAAAATAGTTATGAAAGAAGAGACTTAAGGAGGGCACAGAGATTGCACTGTACCTGAAACAGGCTATTGCTTGATTGTGACAGAGCTCCTCTAGAAAATCCATCAGAGGCCCACCACAATGTTGCAGGGTCTGAAGTGTCTCTCATGAGGAGAAGCTGAGAGCCAGGACTGTTTATTCCAGTGATGGGAAGGCTCAGGGATATCTCTGCTGGTTGTGTGCAAATATCTGAATGGAGGGCACAAGAGAATATGCAACTAGGCTCTTTTCAGTGGTGCTTAATGACAGAGCAAGAAGCAGTGGCCACAAACAGAGTGAAACACAGGATGTTCCCTGTGAACAATTGGGGACACTTTTTCACTGTGAAGGACCAAGCACTGACAGGAGGAGATTGCCAAGAGAGGTTGTGATGTCTCTGTCCTTGGAGATGTTGGGATTCTGGACATGTGGACATTGTCCTGGGCAATCCCTTGAGTCACAAGATGACCTTTAGAGGTGCCTCCCAACCATAGCTGTTCTGTAATTCTGTGAACAGAGTTGTTAATATGGTAGTAATCTTAGTAGAAATATGCAATTTCAGCTTCAATTAAAAAAAAAATCAGATTCTCAAGGGCCAAATAGAGTGCTGGTATTCTTCCCCACCCTCCCATCTCCACTGTGTACTGAAGGAAAGGCTTCTTGTATCAAGCTGAATTCTTATTAATGTGTTATCCCATCAGCCTTTGGTACTCATTAAGACTGAATTGCAAAGTTGTTTTAGTCTGAAATTCTTGTGTTCAAAGACTACAAAAATACCAAAACTTTTCAAGTTCAACTTCCCAGTAGTTACTACTATAAACTAGAATTTTGGACTGATTATTTTTTTATGCCAACAGTCCCAAAGCAGATGGTCCCTTCACAGAGGAATTTGATACTTGAGAACTGTGATTTTTCCATGTACTTTTAATCTGACAGTGCTAAACCAGCCTTTTTCAAAAGTATTTTGTTCCTAGTATTTTTGGAGGGGAGGCATTATCTAAACATAAATCATCTTTATTCATTGTTCTGTGTTTCCTTTTAGGTAAAAACTAAGTACAGAGGAAGTTACTGTAGGACTGAGATTCAGCCTTTGTGTACAGTGCATACAGCTTTCACAGTAAAAGCCATGGACTGGGGTGGAACATAAAATAGTGCTTACAAAGTTCTTTTGCTTTTAATGCCACACAACACTTTACAAGATCACCACAAGCCTCACTGAGTACGATTTAGGCAGTTTAAATTAATTTTTGAACTCATAAATTTAGGTTCATTTTTTTAAACTCTTAAATTAGGTTGGGGGGGTTGGGTTATGTTTTGCTTTTTGAGATTTTTAAAATTAATTATGGTGTTTTGTAACATAATTCTTGCACATACATACCTTACCACACTGTCAAATACACAAAGTGAACTTAAAATGCATTTGTTTTTGGTTCCAGAAATACTGAATACTAAGCTCATTGAAGATGTGCAGAATCAGCAGGTCCTTTAAAGTGTTCAAGTACAACATTTCATAACTCTGTAGGAATTTCTCTTTTTTCCCAGAGAAGTCTGGGATCTGGGTAATCCATGAGACAGGGCATCCAGGTATATGCTAATCACCATCCAAACTGAACCTCTACCCATGATCCAGGGCACTGTCTTGTCCTTAGCAGGGCTTGTTCATTTCAGCAACACAGAAGGGTGCCATTCTGCAACTTGAGCAACAGCAACTTGATCAAGGTGCAGTGATATAAAAAAGTGCTACCATTTTAATCACAAGGATGAATCCCCAAGAGGGCTCTGCCCTACTGCATTTCTCATTGTTGCAGAAGCATTTCCTATTAAAGATTGATTTAAGAGATGCAGTATCTTCCTTACAGAAAAGTTACTGGACATTTTTCCTTCAATTTTATATATCTACGTCTAGAACATTAAAAGTAACTTTTTTAAAAGTTTCAAAAGTAGCTAGAGCAGTGCCTGAAATGCTAGTAAGCCATGCTGTTTGCAAGGATGTGCAATCCAACAACACATTAGTAGTCTCAAAGAAGATGCTGATTTGCACCTCAGTTCTTGAAGGTGTAGCCTGTCACCTAAAGTTGGATATTTAGTTAGTCATTCAACTTGATCTTACTTTTTTTCAGACCAGGTTATTCATAGCCGTAATGATTTGGATCTCGGCACCTAGGTTCACGTTTGTCCTTCTGGTGAAGTATTTCATTATATAGCAAACATTAGTTTTAGTGGGTTTACCAGCCTTTTATAACCTAGCCAGATGTGGATGAGGGGCCTAGTATAAAGAACAAAAGTTTTTAAAGAAAATTGATGATCTGCTATTTCAGCATAGTGCACAAGAACAATATACCCATTAAAATGTTGAGTTCAGCTGGATGTTTCTTCATCAAAATTCTTCAAAGACAAATTAATACTTTTCCATTTCTGAAAATCCATTTGTGTCCCAGTTTCAACATTCTCTAGTACAAAGCTTTTGATTTTGATCACTGGTAGATTATCAAATGTCTTGTACTTCACTGTGATCCCCCAGTCATGCTGGCACTCTGTATTTCGGCAATACATCTTGCTTTTTTTCTCAAAACCATCAAACTGAACTGGTTTCTTGTGGGGCTTTGTTATATAACGCTCCTTGAATGCATCACCTAGGACAGTGTGATGAGATTCCTGAAACAAGACATGCAAGAAACAATGTAAGAAACAACATTCCTTGTTTTTCTTGTCATTTCCCCTCTCAAATACATGTTCTCCCTTTTAAGGCACTTGCTGTCATCCACGAGACTCACCTTCCAGCCTCTCTGGCTCATTGCTCTTTTTTTTCACCCACTCATGAAATACTTGGTACTAGAAGGACCCAGGCTTGGGCTTATCAAAACCAAAAAAAATTTACTGTATACCCCCAGTCACCAGCTTACACATATTTGAACTTAGTGAGCTTTTAAAAAACTGTGTTTGCAGTGTTTGGGCCATGTCCATGAAATGAAGAGAGTAATTCAGACAATGGACAAGTTTGAGAGACTCCTGTAGGGGTCTTGCAATTACTCTGGAGTGGCAGAAAAAATAACCGTAACAAAGCAAAGGATCTACACTTGTTGTTTGTAACATATTGATACAAGATTAAAGAAATTAACAGCCTGATTTGAAAGCATATTTACAATCTGAGCTTGAGTCTGAAAATGGTAGCTCCTCCTGGAAATGCAGTTTGTAGGGATTATTTTAAAAACTGAGGACTTATTTGCAGAGTACTAAGCAAAACCACTTACTGAAGAATTTTCTGAATTCTTGGATCTATTTGCGCAGGTATAGGTGATAAGCCAGGAGCACAAAATACAGTAAAGGTCAGAGGTTCTTTAGACAGTCTTTGTTTTTTGTCAAAGAAATGTAATCAAATTTTCACAAAGCCCAGCTATTCCCAGCTCCTTGCAGAGAAGTAGTGAGCACCATCTACATTCCAAAAACAGCTGGTAAAAACAAACAAAAATGTGGCAAGGGCCTGAAGGCGTGCTCACGGTTATGCTCAGCTGTGGTCTGAAGCCCCTTATCGCATTGCAACTGCACTTTTCAGAGTAGCACAAATAGAAGCAGCTTCAAAAGAACAAAAGGCAGAATTAGAAAGGCTCAAAATGTTTAGAAAAGGCTCTCTTCCATGATCACCACTTTTTGTGTGTAAAGAGTATTGTCTACAGAGTAAATGTTCATGTTCAGAAAGACTACAATCAAAATGTCCCTAGTATGTACATAGAAGCAATGTGAACTACGCCTACAGAATGGAAAACAAAATAATATTGAAGAACTGTAGGGCTCTTCTTGTGAAACCATGGTTTACCTTGCTTTTCAAAACTCAAACTGACCCATAACACAAGGAGTTTGTAAGCTGATCCCAGTACTTTGTGTAGATAGTTTTCAGTCAACACAGATTGTGGGAGAAATATCTTAACAGCAGAGAGACTTCCGTCTGATGCTAATCAGGAAAGTAAATATCCAGCAGTAACTCTAGAAGGTTATGTAGTTGAAGATTAGAGGGTTTTCATCAAAATTCATCAGAAAGGCTTCAGGAAAACTGAAGTGATTCCTACCATATCCCGTATTTGCACACCTTGGACAATGTCAACTCATATCATACTACAGAAGTAGTCACAACTGTTCCTGTGGCTTACTGATCTACTCAGAATTTTTATTCTCCTCCAGTTTGCACAAAATAACCCACTTCCACACTGACAAACAATGTTAGTTCAGTATGAAAGTTGGTTCAATAATGCTGACTTCCCTGGTGGTCATGGATGTAGGTTCCTGTACAGAAACATACCTTTATAATTCTGATGTCATCTGTACTGCAGACATACACTTTGCATTTTCCACACAAAAGGTTTTTTTTCCCTTCCACTACTTTGTGTTTTGTTTCTTCCTTCCTGGAATCTCGTCGTATCTTTTCCTTAATTTGCAGCTGATGTATCTTTAATAAATAAATAAATATCAAGATAATTATGAAATGAAGTCCCAATGTCAGCCTAAACATGACTTTGGGCCTGTAACCTCTAGGAACCTATTACTTAAAGCCCACAAAAAAGAACACACCTTCTCATACCAAGAAAGAACAGGGTACATTTGTCAATTTAGAATGCACGGCTAGAATGAGACTGCGTGATGGACAGCATTTATACCGTTTGTTCCTTCCTCCTCTCTAGCTCCCAACAGCTCCTCTGTATAAGGCTAGTATGTCAGTGTGAACACTTAAAGTCCTGTGAGACCCTACAGCACAATTAACGCTGCTGCTCTGGGAATCTCATGGTTTGGAAAGAAAGCTACAGAGACCACAGAAACTGCAGGCAGAGAAAGAAGCAACAAGACACAGCCTGGAGCTGAGAACCAAATACAGAAATGGAATTCTCTGAGAAGAAACAGGAGCCACCACACCAAGCCTTGGAGGTGGGAGAACAGATGTCACAAAGGCCACAGAGCCTTTGTTGCACAACTCAATCTCTGAAAGCTTGTCTGGAAACACAGGATGAACTGTGAGTCCAAAGGGGTATGGGAGAACTGTGTACAAAGTTTTTTTGTTAGTAGTGCCTGCCACTGGCTTATTCCAGGCTTTCCTGAGCCCTGGGGAGCACCACTGATACCAGCCACCAGCTGTGTTTAACTCTAGTCACTCCCACTCTCTGGGCCCAGCCATCCAGCCATTTTTTTACCCAGCAAAGAGTGCACCTATCCAAGCCATGAACATCCAGTTTCTGCAGGAGAGTGCTGTGAGAAATGGTGTCAAGGTCCTTACTGAAGTTCAGACAGACACCAACAACAGTCTTCCCCCACATCCATTACGCAGATCACACTGTCACAGAAGAAAATCAAGGTGCTCAGGCAGGACCTGCCTTTCATAAACCCATCCCAGATGGACCTGATCCCTGGTTGTCCTGTATGTGATGGGTAATAGCACTCAAGATAATCTGCTCCAGAATGATCTGTTCCCTGGCACCGAGGTTAGGCTGACAGGGCTGTAGTTCCCCAGATTCTTCTGGTCCTTCTTGTAGATGGGTGGTCACACTGACCAACCTCCAGTCACCTGGGATCTCCTTGATTATCCAGGACTGCTGATAAATGCTGAGAAGTGGATTGATGAGCTTTTCCACCAGCTCTCTCACTACGCTTGGGTGGATTCCATCTGTCCCCATAAACCTGTGTGTGTTGCAGTGGTGTAGCAGGTCACCAGCCAGTTCCTTTTGAATTACGGGGCCTTCCTCCTGCTCCCTATCTCTCTCTTCCAGCTCAGGAGGCTGGATAACCTGGGAACAACCAGTCTTACAGAGGCATTAAGCGCCTCAGTCTCTTCATCTTTGTCACTATGTTTCCCTCCATAGCCAATAAAGAATGGGGATTTCTCCTTAGCCCTTGGTGATGGTCCATATGAATATCCAGTTGGGCTTTGGCCCTCCTGATTTTCAACTGCAGAAGATCACAGTATCTTTGTACAGTGTGCCCAAGATGGCCTCCATCATGAGTCCTTTTCATTTCATAAGCAACAGGTCATAAATTCTACCTCACACTCAAGTTTTTTCCAGTTACTGTACAGTTGACATTCACAAACTGGCAGTACACATTATCCTTTCTCTGCTGACCTAGCCTTTGTCAGAAATCAAATACAAGGAACACTTCCCTCAGATTATGACTTGGCCCCACATAAAGCCTTAGTAGGTGAAGGCTGATATAGATTATGCCTTTAAAATTTGAGTATGAAAACTGCAAAAATCACAAACCGTTCTTGCAAATGTTGTTTCATCCCACTTCTGTAGCTTTTCGATAGCTGCATTCATCATTTCTTCCTTGTAACGGTTTAGTTTTTCGTTCTCAACCACTTCTGTTTTGCTTGTCACAAGGATGCACTTGCTGTCTTTTGCCCTTCCACGACCTATACAGCAACACATTTATGCTCTTTGGTTACTCTTAACAACGTGTGCAAAAGTAACAGGTCTACCATTGGACTATTAAGGGTCTTCTGTATGGCTGCTTTTGTTTGCAATGTTCAGATTCAGATAATGCTGAGCATTCTTCAATAACAAACCAGAACAAGATGCCCCCTTCCAGGTATCCTCATGGATATACCCTAGCCAGTACTGCATTGCCTGCTTCTGTGGCCTCCCTGTCCTGAGTTTAGGCATGCCTTAAAATAAAATTTTTGTGTAGCATCTTGCTGCCTTCTTGTCATGTAAAAAAAAAAGATAAAAGAGAAAAGTTAATCTCAGTCTTACTTATCTTACTTAATAGTTTTCGGCCCTGCTAACTGGTCTCTTAAAAAACCCCAAAAACCCATATATCACAAAAACCTAAGAAACTGAAAATATAATGCTGACAGGAACACAGACAACAACTGCAAGTGCCTTCTCTTCTACCTGACTATGCTTACGACCTGCCTTTTTATTAAAGCTGTGACACAGGAAAACTTAGAACTACAGGGATCTCATACCAGTTTAGCAGTATTTCAGTTATAAAAACTGTTCACATTTTCTTTTCATCTTCTACTCCACAAAAATCACTATTGTATGTGGTTTGAAATTGACATAACCTCTTTTCTTTGCACCTTTAATGGCTTTTTAATAATAAACGCTATCTTTTCATCCATAAAAGTGAATTCTGGGCCAATTATTTTTATTACAAAACACAGACAAGAATGTCACAACACAAAAACCCTGAAAGTAGAGTACAGTGTAAGTACAATGGAAATCACTTCACTTTAAATTATGATGTTAATTGCTTGGGAAATAGGATAAAATATTGCATATGCACCCTTAAAACAGTAGGCATTTTTATGCCATTTAGGGATGTGAACCAGAAATCAGTATTTAGTGTGGCTTTTCATTCCCCTCTACTGGCTGTACTGTAAAATCACCAAATTTGCAGCCAAAGTCATGACAGACTTCTCTGGACAAGCAGAGAAGACAGAAACGGTGTCTTTCTTTTGGTCTTAAATACTAGAGATCTGCACAGGTATTATCTGCCTTATGTACCTGGGAGCAGCTGGGGTGGTAATAAACCACTGGGCTGGGGAAGGCCTTCAGAAGCCAAGGCACTACAAGAAATTCCATTGCAGCAGTCCTTTGTAAATTGTCACAGAATGATTTGTAATATTTCTGACAACAGTTCTTCTAGTCATAGTTCTGCTTCTATGTATAATTGTCTGCCTGTCAGACATCACCAGTTCAATAACCTTGTGCAGCATGGCTAATTTGCATGACAAAAGAACAGTCAGACAACATCAAGGACTTGGCACTGTGAACAAATTAATCATGTTCTATCATTCACTTGACTTTAAGGCACAGAGGAATAACAGCAAGGCATGCACATATTACTACAATATTTCCAATGTGCAATTAATAGCATTTCATGTCCATTTCTAGGCCAAAACAGGTTTCTATAGTAATAGCTCTAGAATTCCATACCTCTGACTTGGATCATTTTGGTGACATTTCCAAAGTATTCGTAGAGAACCACAAGGTTGCACTCACTAATATCAATGCCTTCATCAGCAACAGATGTAGCAATTAGCAGTCTGATGTCTTTGTCATTTCTGAATGCATCCAGTACACCCTTCTGCATTGGCAGGGTCATACCTACAGTACCGAGAAATTGTGTCAGGAAAAAAACACTGAAGAGTTGCTTGAGCAAAATACCCACATTTGCTTTTACTTAAGTGATTAGAAATTACATCCTTTTGATTTGGAAAACTACTTCAAGTTTGATATGCAGCTGGGTGTATACCCACTAACCACAGACTCCTGATGATGTGTCACAGGAATTACCAATCTGCGAAACAACATTTTAGACACAACACCCAGATGATCTTTATTGGAGACACCCATGCAGCTTAGTTAGTTAAAACCCAAGCTAACACTTAACTTAAGTCACAGGTAATTAATTTCACCTGTAGTTTCTATTCTATCTTAAATAAGTCTTCTTCCATCAAACACAAAAAAAGAGGGATTTATAAAAGTAACAGAGATAATATGAGAATTATTCACAAGAAGCTATGATAGTGAAGTTTCTAAACTGCTTTTGAACCAGCAGAAGAATCCTGCAGAAAAGTATCACTGACGATGTTATGGCTGCTTTGACCAAAGGTTCTGGACAGAAAAGGCAAGCATCTCCTTAGGATCCATTCAAGGTCTTCCCAATATGGAAGAATGCAAGTGCAAACCTGCATGACCTTCCTCTGTTTCAGGGCACAGAAGATGAACACAGGAAAAGCAGAACAGTTTTAGCAGCAGAGCCACCACTGGTTTAGCATATCTCAGTGCAAATCTGCATACCTGTTTTATGATCTTTTCTTCCCTTACCCATCAATACATCTGTCTTTATGTGGCTAAGTACAGGGTTTGCTTCTATCCACTTCTTTAAAGCCTGCAGAGCAAATGAGGAAGTTAGATTTCTTGTGCAGGTGAAATGCTGGTTTGAGATAGGTAGATCTTTCCTATGCTTGCCTAGTCAATTAGTAATTCCAAAAGACCCAAAAGCAGACAACAAGGTGTAACTTGTGTGTCAGAAGAGAATATTTTTTAATTGGTGTGAAAGCAAGGATCACACCATGATGCCAGATTATACCATGCCAGACTTATTTCCCTTTTTCCTACTCCTGCAACTTAAAGGCTGGCTAGAAAGCAAGCAGCCTTTCACTGCTAAAAAGTTTGCATTTTTCTCTTATAAACTAATAGTCACTGAATGCTACACCTCTGGCATCAAAGGAAAGTAGTTGCTTTTTACAAACTGGACTTCTGCTACACAATGACAGTAGCACATTCAAACTGCTCTTAAAGAAGAACAAAATTCAGCCAAGCTACTATAGGAGGCTTTGAAATCTAAAATGGAAAGCTGCCAACAGATGCTTGTTGTTGTTAGTTTGGACTTTAGCCTGCTTTTAACATTTTCTGGTTTGCAATTCATCTAGCATGTCTGGATGAAAAGGATAAAAAGGGAGGCTGGTTCGTTCAGCTGATAGATCTGTTTAGACAGGGACTGCTGATATTTGCCGTAAATGTTTTAATCTACTCATGCTAATGATTAGCAGCACATTAACTTCAAGCACAAACCTTTTCTGGGAGCAAGGCATTGTAAGGGAAAAAAGCATCATCCAGCTTAGATCCTTGGTCATAGGCAAGTATGAAACAGACCAGTAGTAAAAGTCATCAAGAGAATATTTGCTGCACAAAGTTTTTCCTTTTTCTTAATCAAAAACAGGTGCTAGGGCACAGACCTTTTTTAGGTCTATAAGAATCCTCTGAGAAATGTATAAATACCTCCTGATGTGCAGTCAGTAATGAAGTAGAGCTGCTGATTCGTAACACCACTACCTTAAAGCCAAAACCCTTAAAACATACTTTGTCGTAACTGACTTTAGGCCTAAAATAAAAATCTGATGGCTTAATGATCAACTATGCCATGTAGTTAGATGTCATGAAGGATACCATAGCTGTACTGTAGTTTTCAGAAAAAGAAAAAAGAAACCTCACTCATTCTGCCTCAGAGCATCAGGGCTTAGGTAGACAGTAAAATAAATTAGAAAGATCAAATACATGAACATTTTTGTATTTCAGATGAAAATGGGAAGGGTAATAGATGAGGCATTTTATTTTCGCACTTCCCATTTTAGGAGTTTTAAAAACAAATGTCATACAGCTACTAAGGCTCTTGTCTTGACAAAGAGAATAGTGCGAGTCTCTGGGTTATAGCGGTATGCTTCGTCCAGGATGCAAGTGAGCTCTTCCAACTTTGGATTTTCATTTGACTCATCTTTTGAAAGGGCAGTCAGCTCTTGTTCTTTCTCTGAAAGAAAAAAATAAGGTTTCTTGAAAAATTTACCTTTTTTAATACAGAAAGCAGAATTCCCACACAACCTACTTTCAAACAGCACACACATTCTCTTTAGCTTCTTTTTTTATTTTCTATTCCATTTTTTCAGATGCAAGCAGGGAAATCTGTGGGTTAAATGCAACAAAATCCCCAGGAAAGAACAAAATTATGAATATGCCATGTTTGGTAGCAAACTGACCTAAGAACTTACGTGATACACCGTATATCAAAAGACAGCAACAAAACAAACTCAGCTCTTGTGCTATTTCTTCCTAGAAAACAACTGGCACTCAAGGGTAGACAGCCCAGTGATTTAAAGTTGTGGTCAACACTGCAACACACCAGACTACAGGCTGGAATATAGCCTATTGCTAACTAAATCAGAAGTCAGAGAGCAGTGACAACCTCTAACTTCCAATGAGAAGGGTACAAGGGCCACCTGCTTCTCCCCAGAAGACTGGGGCTGGCCAGGAGGTTAGGCAGTGCACTGAGCAGTATATGTTGTCTTATCTAATGCTATCAGCATCCATGATGGTAGACCATCCCCCTACTTGTGGGGGACAGCCCTAGGGGCTCTGTTGCCTTATCTCCAAGCAAGGCATGTAAGAACTTGCTACAGCATCCAGGCACAATTATGACTATTTTATCAGCTTCTGCACTAAAAGCTTACAGTCCCAGAAATTTAGTCCCCTCCACCTGCCCTAACACTGCACTTGCACCCATGCAGTCACCACATCTTCTGGAAAGTGCAGGAAGAACAGCTGCACTTACTCTGAAGTGACCTGGACCATCCTGCCATAAACTTTCTTCTCCCCTGCAACTCTCACAACTACTGTGGGAAATACCTTGAAATTTCTCCGTCAGTTGCTTCTCTAACTCTGTATATGGTCCATTTTTTACATTTGTGAAAAATTCATTTAGGTAGGCTAAAGCATCTTCGATGCGGGCATCTTCACTGATAATGAGAGCATCGTTGAATTTCTGCTCGGAAAGAGACACATGCATTTAGGCCTCATTTTCCACAGGGCGGGATGAACACAAATTGTATTTAGCTAGATTAAGTGTCGCAGACTTGTGGTGTTCTTCCATTTCCATGACAACACAAGCACTGCAAAGTCTCCTCTGCACTAATCTGCCCCTGGTAGAAATGGGGAAATTTCTCTTACATGCGTAGAAATATCTCTTACATGCCTTATGCTTTAGCCCATGTCAACTTGTTGCAGTCTTCAACATCCTCACTTAGTGGAGAGGTGAGTACAGTCCTGTCACTGTCGTAATCAGTGACAGTACTCATGGAAACAGCCTGACGCTGAGTCAGGGGAGGTTTAGACTGGATATCAGGAAAAGGCTTTTCACCCAGAGCATGGCTGGGCACTGGAACAGGCTCCCCAGGGAAGTGGTCACAGCATCAGCCTGACAGAGCTCAAGAAGTGCTTGGACAATGCTCTTGAAATTATGGTGAGGATGTCCTCTGCAGGGACAGGAGCTGGACTCAATGATCCTTGGGGGTCCCTTCCAGCTCTGCAAATATTCTACAATTCTAAACAGAACAATTGGTTCAAAATCTGCTTCTAGGTGAACATACCTATATCAGAAGGAACAGAATGACTCTACCTCTGCATGGAAGGAAAGAGGATACACACTTACCCGCAAATGTTCAGTACAAATGAAAATGTGTCTACAAATATTGCTCTCCTTCTCCTTATCTTCCAGTTGCAACAGTCTGCATTTCCTCTGAGTGGAAATTATCCAGTGTTCATATCTCTGTGTTCCAAAGTAATTCTTGTTGTTTTGGGAGATGTTATCTATTAAAGGAGAGGGAAAAAAATTTGTTCATCTCAAATAACAAATAAAAAGCATTAGCTAGAGGATAACAGATTTCCCAGTAATTATTGACTCTTAAAAGCCTATGCAAAAGAACAGTTTTACAATACAAGCACAGAACCACTGAGGCTGGAAGGCACCTGTGGAGGTCTTTAGTTCAACCCTCTGCTCAAAGCAGATCACCTAGAGCAGGTCATTCAATTCAAATGGGCTTTGAGTACTTCCAAGGACAGAGAGTCCACAACTTCTTTGGGCAACCTGTTCCAGTGTTCGACCACTTTACAGCAAAAAAGTTCTTCTTGTTGTTTAAATATTTCTGTTTGTGCCCACTGCCTCTTGTTCAGCCTCTGGGAACTACCTGTGCAGTGTCTGGCTCTGTCTTCTTCACTCCCTGTGTTTCAATGGATACCCAGATGTTAGTCTAAAATTACCTAGAACAATTCAACTGAGGATCTGTGTACATACACACTGCAGGGACTTTAGTAAGAAAATCAGAGCTCACTTATCCTGTAAGAAGCCTACAGTATTCAAAAAACTGCATGCACATTGCTCCTTGAATTACCAGCTACTCAATAATTTATATTCATTCATTAAATAGTCCAGCAGCATATTGTCCAAAGGGCTGTCCTTGAGGCAGAGCTAGGCAGTTTGCTGCATACATACTCTGCCTGAGTGCTTGACAGGCTTCAGTAACCACAGGCTCCACAGAAGGGAAGCCACTGCCATTCATGCAAGAGGAACTTTGTCGTGCAAAATAAGCTTCAGAAGTGTTTGCTTAATGTATTGTGCATTTTGAAAATGTCTTTGTTCTTTGATCAGGCTTCTTGGGTTTTGCGTTGTTTCATTGGAATTTTTTTTTTTGGTGGCGTGAGGGTTTTAATTCTCCCATTCAGCTGCAGAATATAGTTCATTCTCAAATATCTGGGAAGTGGAGGGCAGGGGGGACATCTAGAACTGAGGTAAACAGGTTTAAGGTACTGCAGTCAGTGTGCAAAAACCAGTCTAAGCACAGACAGCATCCTTTAATCCAGAGCTGGAGAGACCAAGGCTGATCCTGAACATATCCATCCATACTCCCTTCTGCTCTCCTATTTTTTATATAAGCCACTTACTGGATACCATTAAAGAACTCCGCAAAAGCAGAAAAGATCAATTTATTTCTGAAGGGTTATAAAACAATCTCACGATCACAAGACTCGTTTTCTTTTCACAATCATGCATCTCCTTTCTGCAAACCTTCCCACCAAAGTAGCTCCTGAAATTGGAACCCTACTGACAATTGTTTCCTTTCTTGGGCAGCCATATCCTCTCTCCAGTGATATTCATGTTGCAAAGATCCTATTCTGAAACATTACCTCAAAGGTTTTTCAAAGGAAAATAATGGAGACCTGGTAAAAAGTGAAAATAGGAGTACCCAGAAGCATGAGGACAGAATGCTGACCAGAAAAGGTGGCAGGGCAATCCTAGAAATAACTCCAAGTGCAACTTGCTGACCAGAGATAACACATGAAGTGTCAGAGCAGCAAGTGTGAAAATTAACTTTTGCTGTAAGGAAAAAATTACAACATTCAGACAGCAATACCACTGTGATGTTTCTTATTTTCCTAACAGAGACAGATTGGGTGTGAAGGATTTGGACAAATGTTTACGTAAGAACATACATGAATATACATACTCATCAATGAAATCCAGCCCACTGCATTTTGAATGCAAACCCTTATGTTTCAGATTCTTTAAATTCAGTAAGATTTAACAGTGTGAAAAGCACACCATTTTTAGTTTCATATAACAGGCTGAAATTCAAGCAAAAATGTTTATGATTGTCTAATCATGTATAACAGGAAAATAGTTGAATCTCTTATCTGTGATCTCTTATTTAGGAAATATTGGTTAAATGAAACTAAAAATGAAGGAGAAAGGAAGTGAAAAAAGAGTGTCTGTTCTATAGAGCAGCTATAAGGATTCACACTGATTTAATCAAATACTGGACAGCAATATAGGCATATTACAGCATCTTACCCACTGAGTAAGTCCTCCTCATCAACACCTCTGTCTCAGACATCAGACCTGAGATAATGTCTGCAAAGTGATTCCGAGCTTGCATTTTAACCCATCTGATATCTAGAGAAAAGAAATGTAAGTCAGTGCACTGAGTAAGTAAAACATTTCCTCAGGAAACACAGAACAAATTCTTGTCTAGAAGAATGCTACACATGATGCTCCATGCAATCACAATCAAGTTTATTGTTAATGAGCAACTGCAGGTGCACAGAAAAAGCAGTCCCCAATCCTCACTGGCAGAACTGAATAAAAATTAGAGATGGTACATCAAGAGCAAAGAAAAAATATGCCCAAGTGGGCTCTGCCTTACTGCAGGAGATTGCAAGCCTAAACTTCTTTCAAGCTAGCAGGAAGCAAAGCTCCAGCTTAGTTTTAAGCTTTTATCTTAATCTAAAAAAAAGCAGAATTAGGTAGCTGCCATAATCATGGTGCTTTGCAACTCATGAGAAAATAAAAAGGAAGTGTTCTTACGTGTTTCTGGCTTGTTTCCAAACCTCTGCAGATCTTGTTTGTTCTCTCTGACAGTGGATATGGCCTGTATGTCAAGGTAGGAGCAGAGTGTACAGATGTGCTCTACAGTTTCATTAGTGCTCTTGGCATTGCCAACTCCAACAGAAGCAGTTAAACCTACAATCTAAGCACACACAGGAATAGCAGTGGTTGCTCCTTTGTCACAAATGGAGTAAACCCAGGAGATATTGTTACCAGTCACCAAATTGCCACCATCTCCAAAAACATGGAGACAAAACAGGCAGCAGAAGTAACAAGAAGCAGGCACAAAATCCTAAGTACCAACACCTGTAACACTCATGCCCTCTCCAAGGCACTCAGAGTATTTAAACTTAAAATAAACTATCCAGCCACTTAAACCTATAACGAGCTGTATTTGTCAGTGCTTATCATACAGAGGAAGAGCAAACCCACATTTAGACCCATCCTTTGCATTCATTCATTCATTCAGAGATGTCTTCTCAGCTGGATGAAAACCTCATGCCAGCAGCAGTGGTGGCCCCATTTTATTGGGAAGAAAACAGTAACAGAGAGGTAACAAGGAGATTACTAAGTTACATGCTTTCTTCCCAGTTCACCTCTTTTGCTTGCTCTCAAGTACTCCAGTCTTTGCCATGCTTGATCAGTCTTTCTTGGAAGCTGAAGGGAGATGTAACATGGGAAAAAAGCCTGGAAGCATCCAAGAATTAACAAATATTCCAGATGCTACCATTTCCATTTGCAGCCATTGTTAAAGGAACTGGAACTTTGTGAACTGGATCAGCGCAAAAGGCAAGACTTTGCTGACTGCATTGCAAAACACTTTCCTCTAATGTATCCACCACTGATGGGCTGGGCCTTACCTGGGGCAGCTGGTTTGCAGAGGAGTCAAATTTTTGATCCAGGTATCTGGCCATCAACACATTGTAAGGGTGGTTGCCAGTAGTGTTGTGGCACTCATCAAATATCATCAGAGTGAAGATGGAGAGGGAGCTAAGGATGCCTTTCTCCATGCTATTCACAAGAATCTGGGGCGTTAGCACAATGATGTCACTATCCTGTATAACATTTTCTACAGACATATTTGCAACTGTTTCACCACAAATTCCTTGAACATAGTATCTGGAAAGAAGACGCAAAGAACAGGGTATGAAAAAGGGTATCTTGCAGGACAAGGAAAGCTAGAAAAGCTGGGCTTTTTAGGGAGCTTGAAAGTCAGTTACTAAGTTTCAAATGTCAAAGAGTTGGAACTGGCAGTTTGACCACAGAAGCTAAGAAAAAAAAAAAAAAGCGGAGGGTAAATAACTGGATTCTCAACTACCATTAAGGTAATACATTTGAGGAGTGATTAACTTGTACATTCAAGTTGCATTTGTCAGTTCACATGTAACATCCCTTTTGTGTACATGTCTGGCATCATCTGGGACTGTGTCTGCCCAGCAGCCTCCTTTTCCCCTAGCTATAAGGATACATATATGGATGTTCAGTAACCTGCTCCCTCAAAATCCAAAGATACAGGTTGTTTATGCCCCTCTAAGCAATTTTCAGTCCTATCTGAGAGGTGGGCTATCATTTTCTGACTAGGGGCCGTAAAAACAAAAAAGTTTGGGTCCTTCCATTTAGAAAAGAGATACTCTGAGAATGGCAAGAGGAATCCTATTGCTACTGCCAGGAACTGCCTCAGTTTTGGAAGCAGAGAACACACCTCACCCTTTAAGTACAGAAATACTTTCACCATTTTCATAGATGTGCAACAATGAGTGCTTAAACTTTTCTAAAGCAGACCTCAGATTCTCCAAAAAAAGTCTGCTAAGGCAATGCCATTCTTGCAGCTACACATCTTCTTGATGTTACTGTCAAACACTCTTGTTCACCAGTAAATCCATCACATCTTGCCCTAGCTACAGAAAACTTATAGGGCAGTTTATTTTCTGTAGAGAAAGCCACCACGTAGATTTACACTTACCCACTTCTTTCAAAATGCTGCCTGAATACATTTCTCTGTTGCTCATACACTGGCACTTTGGTTGCAAGGAAGACAACTTTTGCCTTTCGTCCTGAGGGAACATTTTGCAAATGATGTTCACAAATCAGAAGTGCCACAAAAGTTTTCCCAGATCCTTCAAACAAAAAACATGAAATGTAAAGAACTAGTATGAAAAGGGGCATCTGTAAGCAGTAGCTTGTCTCATCGGAATGCCTTGTAACAAATGGGAGCTGACATTGGGGCTGTTACTCTTCCAGACTTGAACATATCTGGAACAGATTTGAACACAAGCATGTTGCTTACTCAGGTGGGGAATCATCCCTTTCTCTCTCACTGTCTGTCTTTAAAGGCCATTAAGCAGTCACTGGGAACTAAAATCCATTTGCAGTTGTATTTGAATTCTTTGAAATCACTGTTTTTCACAGTGGTTTCAGACAGTGAGTCTGTTTTTCACTTTTAGCATGTCCTCTTATATCAAATCAGACTATGTATAGACACCAGGCCCTTTCAGCTTCCATCCTTCTCCATGCAGCCTTGCTCCTCTCCACTTGTTTTCCTTTGGCCCTCAGGCTCACTGTGCAGGCTCCCCAGAGCTCTTCTCTGCCCCTGCCTCCCTTATCCCACTTGCCTCTCCAGGGCTCAGGGGAAAATAAGGCTGTCTAAATGTTGTAGGCATTGCACTAGAGAAGAGAGGGGAGCCTCAGGCTAACTCACCCTATTTTTCCTTCAACTTGCAAGACAAATTTCTTAAATATCTGCAGAGATTAGTGGCTGGCTTTAACTGAAAAATCCACACTGAGGAGTGAGAAAGCAGAAGTCAGAACATGGAATGAATGCTGAATGTGCTGAATACAAGCAGCGACGTGCCAACAGACACATCTGTCTTGCCAGCCTCTGTGCTGTCCATGGTCATTAATTGCAGGTTAGATCTGGATCTACTGCAAGGAGGACAGCTTTGAAATAAATGGCTGAACAAGTCTGATTCAACCTTTACCATTCCCTGTCCTTCACAGCCATATGCATCAAGAGAATTTTTCTAAGAAATGTCTGTCTCCTTACCTGTGGGGGCACAAATCAACGTGTTTTTCCCATCAATAGCAGGCTGTGCAAGCTCAATCTGGTAGCTCCGAGCCTTCTTTGGTTCATAAACAGATGAAGACTCACAGAGGCTTTCTAGAATAAAACAATGCTTTTGTGAAGAGTGTTGCAATAAAAATGGAACAAAAAACCGCTGTGCCCCATATAGTTGCCATCTAAAATGATAAAGGTAGAGGAGTCCTTGCAGTATACACAGAATATTCACTGACAGACAAATCTTTTAACAGGACAGATGCACCAAGCAAAAATTTTGTGTGAGTCTGATGGCACACTTTTGTTACCCCTCAACTGTGATTCATAAAATGAGCTGATTTCAAGGTCTTGGCTGACAACACTCATTTCAACTGGTCTTTTTTCAACTCAGAAGGAAAACACAAGGGATTATTTTTTCCCCAAATACATGCACAGAATTTATTTTGGCCTTCTGCTCTACAGACTTTTGAAGTTATTACTTTCTTAAACTGTGGTCTTGTCAGAATATTTGGACTTATGAAACAGGAGGCAGAAACTACTGGTGGGGCAAAATTTGCCATGACAGTCACTGCACAGATCCTTTGCAGTCACATTCAGTTCTCTAAATTGGTTAATACCAGGTCATGTGTGAATTAATTATATCAGAGAAGAGGTGCATAAACAACAGATTGATGTTTGGGGACCTTTTTTGATAATGTGTTGACAGAACAACTTTTCACTAGAAATGTGACAAATGAGGTGCAACCCCTAACATTTGCAATGCCCAGCATGAGACCCTTTAAGCATTAAAACAGAAGACAGCTAAATCAAGTCAGAGATTTGTACTAATTCTTCAGTACCTTCCAGTGTGGCACACTACATGTGCGTCCTTCAGAAATCTAAGGAAACAGAAAATAACAACAACAAACTTATATGTTCTTAAGATTTACCTGAAACTGAAGAGAGATTTTCACTGAGATTATCACATTCTGCTTCTTCAGAAAATGTTATCATGGTTTCAAAGTGATTCTCAGAGGCATCTGTCATTTCACCATCAACATCTTTGCCATTATCTGTATAAATGATAAAAAAGCCATGTTACTGATCCTCATATTTTAAAACATATTTACTGTGATGACAAGGTTAAGGAGTTGGTTGCTGGAAGAAAAAAAGGATGAAATGGTAAAATAAAATGATGCTGCACACAGGCTCCTTTTCAAGGAAGATGGATAGCCCTGAGAATCTTGGTATTAGAAGAACACAATGCATGTGCAACAACTTCCAAAAAACAAAGGAGACAATTGGGAGGAAAGTTTATCCTCTGTGTTTAGTGAAAAGAAGTCACTGTGTAACATGGACATTTAGCCACAAGCATGAAAAATTCTTAGGAATTCAGAGAAGCTTTGTAAATTCGAGATTCTGCTCTCACTTTCTCCCCATCTTCTGAAAGCACCTAGAAATTGTAAGAATATCGCTATCCTTTGTATTACGCAATGATCAAAAGAGAAATTTTCTTTGGTGTTATAAATAATGCTTTCTCAAAGAACTGTCCCTGGGCCCCGCATGAAGAGTCTCTTTGCAAACAGAACACATGACCACAAAGCACTGCTTTTGGAGTGGGAGAAAGAGCACATCTGCACATAAATTCAGCTCCAGAAAGCACAAAATATCTGCAATTAACTTCTGGTACCAGCTCTTCTTAACTGCCAGCAGTAAAATGTTTCCAATATGGACAATGTTTCTTCAGTAGGCTGACTTCGGCTTTGTTAAGTTGGATGTTAGAGGAAGCTGCCTGAAAAGACAGTGATAACTTTACCTTAAAAAATATAACTGTCAATAAATAATATGTATAACCACCAGCTACATAAAATAATATCTATATACATATAGGTATTACTCTTATGTATTATTTTACCTATATTTTAATACATTTATTACTTATGTATACAACTTTATGCATATATAATAATTAATTCTCCAAATAAGAAATTACACCCTTTGACTGCAGTAATAAAAAAATTTCAAAATAGGAAATATAGTTTAGGAAGCCATCTAAATATAGCTTATCCCTGTTGCTAACTAAAAAAAAAAAAAATTAAACAAGCACCTAGGGAGACAGAAAATGTAGATATGAAGATATACAGTCCAGTTTATCTAAAATCACTTTTTTAGTAGCAAAATAATGTATTCTTCTATAAATTCTCCTATGCTGCAGGTTACTTATAGAAGTATTTTTCAAGGAGGGAAAGGTAAATTCAACAATAAAAGCAAAATCTTACGACAGATAATTCTTCACTTTTACAAAATATGAACATAATAACTTGGTAAGGGCTGCTTATCAATTTCTCATAGAAAAAGGTATATTATCTGCTCTGGGGATTATAGAAGTGTATCACTCTCTAGACTATCACATTATTAATAATATTTTATCAGAAAATAATTCATCTATCATCACTCAAGCAAACAAAAAATGGCAAAAGTTGAATTAAGGGAAGAAAGAAGATAACTATTTGGCTATTTTTATGCCTTCAGAGCCTGTGGTGTCTGATTCTCCTTACCAAAAAAAGGTACCATGCCTAACCATCTGGGAGGAAAAATGGTCAAAAAAGAAATTCTGCGTGTTTGAAGGATAGTACTTGCATTTAATGATATATAAAAGACATTTAAAACAAGTTTTTAAAAGGTTTTTTTTTTAGATCACAAAGTAGTCAGACAGTGTCCTTCTAAATTTGTCTGATTCTCCTGAAAAAAAAAATTACTGCCGAACAGGAAAAGAGTATCATAAAAACAATTCACATTTTACCTTCTCTTATATTCCACAGTTCACTTGCATTGTAATATCCTGCATTATCCAATGCCAGCTGAAGACTTTTGGGCCAGTTTTCCTTATCCGAGCGACAGAGGCATTCAATGAGTTTAGTTATCCCGGCTGCTTTACTTCTGTATTCACTGATCTGCACACAGCACAAACAGAAACTGCTGTAGGTTCTGAGCAGTCAAACCCACTGCTCTTTGCTTAGTAGGAGAATTTGTTCTGTTTGATGTTTAGTTGAAAACTGCATTTCCTTCTCAATGAATAAAAGCTTTACAATAGGATTCAGCCACTTACCCCACTACAGGTTCAATTCTGCCAGTGTAGTTACACACTAAACTTAGTCGAACTACAACAATAGGCAGGCTGTTTGTTTGAATATTTGCAAATGGTATGAAACATCACAGAGCTATTCTGTCAATTTCTGTCCAGCAAAGTCCTTGTAATAAACTCTGCCATAAACCTCTGAGGCGTTCCATTTCAGAATAGGAAAAGAAAAAAAAATGTAAAAATTATGGTGGTCCTGTGGCCAGCCATCCTCCTCACCCAGCCACCTGTCACACAGGCACTGATTCCTCCCACAAGTGAGGCAGCCAGCACCTCTCTGAAGCAAAATTAGGCAAATACCAGGATTTTACTATACCTGCAGGATCTCATCACACTCCCTCTCTATCAGGCATGTGTTTATGTATGGCATGATTGCTACAGGATCAATTTCTAACATTGTTGCTTCTATCCGCTTCAACAGCTGCCTGTGCAGCTCCAGTTTTTCCAGTTTGCTGAAGTCCCAGTTTTCAATTGCTTCTGCCAGTCCAGTGTAACCTTTCGGAAAGAGATAAATCATTACTGTGAATTCAATCTTTAGCTAGAATAGGTAGGAACAAGCTGAAGAAACATTTTCTCAGCCAATGCTGGAGAAATTAAAATTATTTTGTGCTGTAAATGATAAAAATCTAGGTGAGCCACATACAGTTTCTATCTAATAAGTGACTATTTTCCTTTATAGCACTTGTATGTCTAATATGAAAAACCCTATACTAGAAGAGCAGTAGCACTTGCAAAAACAGAAAAGAGCCACACTATGTCACAGCTCACATCACCCAAACAGCTATATACACTCCAGTCTTTCAATCATATAATCCTTGGAATTCTTCCATTCCATGATATTTTTCCACACGATTCCCAGAGCAAAGGACACTACTCAGACACTACAAGATGCTTTGGTGACCTTTTCTTTTATTTACCAGCATTTTACCTTTTACTCTTGTCCTTGGCTCCACCCTTCTTCAAAAATCTCCACCCTACTGGATTCAAGTCAGTGCCTGACTGAATGCAATACAGATACCTGCAACCTAGACAGTCTTCAACTTGCTGAAAATAGTATCCTGGAACAGACAGTGGCAGGGAAGCATATTTTAAGGACTTTTGTGATTTGCTGTGTGCTTCTGAAGTGGAAAAAAGCAGATCAGGGTCCCAGAGGAACTTGTGGGCAAAGAGAAGGAATTTGCCTAACTTCTTACTTCCTTTTAGAAGAGCAGGAGAGTCGTGTGGATACTTAGACTAAAAACATTATGGTGGTAAGTATTACTTATCTCTGCCAAAAAGAAGAGTAATCCTAAATTCTAGTCTCCAGCCCAATTAACAAGTACTTGGGGTAGCACTTTGAAACAGCAGGCTAACTGTCTCAAATTTTTGCTGAAGACATACAAAACTGAACACTACTAGGAAGTTCAAAGTAGATAGTTCTGAAATTCAGAAATCAGGATTATCACAGACTGTTAAAAGGCTGCTCCGGACCTAGTACTTGCTTTAAGGGATGAATGGGCTACATCCAAGTGATAAGAAACTTTGTAATATTTGTTCACTGAGATAATTATTCATAATTAATGGTGAGGAAATGAAAACAAAAGTAGCTTATGGCATGAGATTGTGGGGTTCGACATATCTAATAAATCACCAACAAGAATCTATGCTATGATATACATACATAGAAGAAAGCTGGCAGATGCTGCTAATTTTATACCCTGACAATCTCTTCTGTTCCCTTTCATAAAGGAAACTGGATTAGGAATTTATCCATCAAGTAGTTACAGCTACTGTGGAACAATCATCCTTATAAACTACTAATGATTACTTAGTTCTTGAAAGTAAGTAACCATTAGTTACTTAGAAGTAACTACATTCACAGGACCTTCAATGTCACTGAGTAATCTTTAAAATGTTTTAAAACGTAATTGAAGACTGTCGTTGAGTGAAGTTACCCCACGCTACCAGTCAAAGCCCACTCACCTTCTGAAACCCATTCGGCTTTCTGTTTCAGAGGATATAGCCTCCTTTCATTGTATTTGGTGAGAACAATGGCTGTCCTGTTTCTTCTCTGAAGGCTCTGACACAGACAAGCCTCCTGTCAATGAGGCTTTTTACATCCTCAGAATTGTTCCATCTGCTGCACCTCCCAACAGGCTTATTCCCAGACTCTGTCAGCTTGCCTTTTCCTACGGCATCTGACCCGGTGTGGCAGGACCGGCAGCTGAGCCCACGGCCGACGGAGCGCCCCTGCGGATCCCGGGATCGCCGGGCGGCTCTGTCCAGCTCCCGCTGAACGCGGGCGGCAAGCGGCGGCTGCGCCAGCGCGGGGAGCAGCGGACAGAACTCCGCCCAGGAATGGCACCCACCTGCTGCAACCAGGGCATCCAGGAAGCCCCGGAGCCAGCCCTCGGCCTCCAGCAGCAGCACGGCATCCAGGAACAGCGCGGCGGCCGCCGTCACCCCCTTCTCCTCCTCCTTTCGGACTCTCTCCTTCAGCTCTAGCAAGAAGCCAACACAGGCAGTGAGGGGACCGGGAAGGGGCGGGGGCGGCGGGCGCGGGGGCAGCGCCGCTGCCGGCTCTCACCGTCGGACAGCCAGTCCGTCATGTTGCTGAGGATGTACACGGGGTTCAGGATCCTCTCGATGTACCGCCTGTAGCACTGCAGGTTCCGCTTCTCCTCCGCCGTCATGGCGACGCCGGCTGCGCACCGCCGGCGGCGGTCCCGATTCCGGTCCCGATTGCGGCCCCGCGGCCCCGACTGCGTGCGCGGAACCCGCCCCAGCCGCGCTGCGGCGAGAGCTGGTAGGGAGTGAGTAGGAGCCGCCCCCAGGCAGGGAGCGATGGGAAAAAGAAACTTCAGTCCGTCTGAAGAAAGGAAACTGAAAGCGATCTGGAAGGGGAGCGCTGCTTTCCGCTTGCATCTGTCCTTACCAAAATAAAAAGGGGACTGCCGCCCCAACCCCAAATAGTCATATGAGCATGCATACGGTTGGAAAGGCTGTAACCAGCCCGTTTTTGCGGCTGCCAGAGTGAGAAAAAGCACAGCGAAGAAGTAGGAGTAAACGCATCGGGCTACCTTCTCTTCCCTCTTGTCACCAGAAAAACATGAACGGGCTTTTATGGGCTGTATCTTGGTGTGGTTTTTTGGGGAGGGTGGTTTTCTTGGTGTTTTTTTGTTTGTTTGTTGGTTTTGGTGTTTTGGTTTTTGTTTGTCTGGTTGGTTGGTTGGTTGGTTGGTTTTTTGGTTATTTTTTGGTTTGGTTTGTTTTTTTTTGTTTTGGTGGTTTTTTTGGGGTTTTTTTTTTTGGTTGGTTGGTTTTTGGTTTGTTGGGTTTTTTTTTTTTTTTTTTGGTTTGGTTTTTTTTTGTTTTTTTAAAGATAGAAGTGAGAAAAATGGGGCAGGAGACGATGTTTCCTCCTTTAAATGCCTTTATTAAAGTATCAGCTCTTTTAGAAGCAGGCGCTTCAGGGGGGGTGGGGTGGCCTCCACCGCAGTGCTGAGAAGGAGCGGGGGGCTGGACACTCTGCTGCTGCACACAGCCGAGTGGGGAATTAGCCTCCCCCCTCACAGGAGCATGCTCCCGACAATTCCAGTCCAATGTGATTTCCACTGATGAGTCGGATGTTCAGATTGCTCTTCTGGTCACGGCGAGATCTAAAGGTCCTGGCATCAATCGGCCTGTACTCTTCAGTCTTTATTGTTATTATTCTTTTTGT
The DNA here is from genome assembly GCA_024734555.1 of Trochalopteron elliotii. Classification (NCBI taxonomy): domain Eukaryota; kingdom Metazoa; phylum Chordata; class Aves; order Passeriformes; family Leiothrichidae; genus Trochalopteron; species Trochalopteron elliotii. The sequence continues at coordinate 109,812 of JANPWX010018764.1, read as the reverse complement.
TTTAAGTTGTTGTTAAAGAGTCTTAATTACTGTTTGTTTTTGGAAGTTGTCCCGATTTTCCTGAGGTGTTGCATCCTGGGATCTTTAATTACCATAAGGGGTGTTAGAGTAGGAGACGGGGGCAGGGGGGGTGAGATAGCCAGGCAGAGTAGAGAGGTGTAGGAGTCTTACATTGCCATGGAAACGACATTCTTGCTTGACAGGTCACGAAGATATATTACAAAAATGAGTACAAAGAGTTTCTAACATTTAACTTTACACTTTTATAACCAATATAACTAATACTTTCTAACTTTAACTTTTAGGAGTTGTTTTAAACCTCATTTTTCACAATTCCCCTCTCTCTCTATTTGATCGGGCCTTTGCCCGCATCAACTTTTGTCGCTTGGTTTATGGGAGCTCACTTTCTTTTTGACTCTGAAATTGGCAATGTATTTGTTCCGCTGTCTCGAGTTTGACTTCTTCTTGGGTTTCTAATTCCATTATATGTGCAGGCTTGTTAGTATTTTGGAGACTGGCTTGAACTGTCGCTGTTACAGTACGAATAAGACAAGGGATAACACAAGGGAAGAGGAGGATACTGGCCATTGCAGTGCCCATTATAAAGACTACTTTCTTCCACCACGCTCCTTTTAAGGACCAAAAGCTATCCCACCAATCTATGGATGCAATAGGTTTCCATTCTTGATTACCTACATATGCTATTTTCCTGATTTCTTTTGAAATGTTTCGAATTACTTCACTTTTGTCATCAATTTCCTAGCAGCATTCTGAGGTGTTGAATTTTCTACAGATGCCTCCTTCATTTGCCAATAGATAATCTACAGCCAATCTAATTTGGTACACCACTGCTTTAGTTTGTGTCAATTGGTTGCTTATGTAATCTAATGCCAATGCTGTTTTACTAGAAATTATTTCTAATACTGCTTGGAGTCGAATTATACGATTTAACATGTAAATTGGTGTCTGGTACCCCCAGGACCCATCCTGTGCCCATGTTGCTGGTCCATAAGTCTTTATAATTTTCTCTGGAGTCCAGACTTCTCCTTTCCAGGTTTGCTCACTCCCCAGGTCAATTGTAGTTCTTTTCTTTCGATTGCTTTTTTTAAGGTGTCATAAAGGGGGATACCTAGTTGTTGTCCAGATTTGCGTGGAAGAAGAAAGAAGGCCGGCTTTATGATGCCAATAGTGCAACTACCTGACCAGTCTCCGGGGAGGTGTGTGTAAGCTCGGTTCCCACAAATCTAAAATAAGTATCTTGGTGCTTTCCAAAAGAATCTTCTATATTAAATGGGTGTTCCCAATACTTTGAAATATCTTTCATTGCCCAGAAGGGGTTAATGTTATTAAATTCATCTTTGCATTCGTGTAATTGGTAGTCGGTATGGTAAACACACCAAATTCTTTTCTTAATAGCCCAATATGTCTCTGGTTTTGTAGGGACCCATTCTTTGAGGAATTCTCTCACTGTCAGATATCTCTTACAAGGCATTTTCCCCACAAATGCCTGGTACCTTTTGCCTACTCTTCTTATACACTCCTCTCCTACTACAGTTGCCTTTAAATCCCACTGTTCTTTTGGTCTTTCTTTCCCTTTTGGAGGTGCTTCCCTTAGTTGTCTCCATCTCAGAATGTCAAGTGGTGTTAAGCTACTTCCTTCCCAAGGCCATACATCAGCCATCTGAGTGTTCCCACATATCCAGCAGTTTGTTAGGTTCAACTCATGGCTAATCTTTTCTATGAGATCAACGAACAGATTCTTTTCTAGGGGTTCACTTATTTCACTTTTGTTTCACATTACTGGCTTTTCTTTTATGAGGTCAGCAACTCCATTTAAATTGTTTAGTTCTTCAAAACAAACCCATTCTCTGACAGGGCATTCCCCAACTAGGTGCCGTCTAAAGTCGGTAGCACTTTTGGCAACCCAATATTTCTTCCTATCTTCTACACAGGTGGAAAGAGTGGTTATATCCAAACAGGTAGGATCAACGTGGGTGTGAACCCTTATTAGTGACTGCAGGTTTTCCCCATCGTATATGGGCTGATATATGGAGCATTTGGTGCATGCTCCTGACGTCTGAGCCATTAGCACGGCCACTATCAGCTTCTCTAAAAGTCTGATACGAACCTTTCTGGTCTCGCTCAGTCTTGCCTCTTGGATTCGGTGGCTTTTATGGGGTACCTGTAAGGCTTCACTAGGTCCATTCATACCCACTCCTACTTCTCCAAATTTGGTCTTTGTTAAGTCATGCTCTGTGAGAGAACGGTAGTAATTTTTATCTTTATCCATTATTAACTTTTAACAATAACACTTTAAAACCACTATAAAACTTGAAACACAAAACATAATAAAACTTTTTACAATACACCAGCAACTTGTTCACTGTAAATGCTTCTTATCAGTCTTTAGTCTTGTTAACCAGTCCCAGCTTTCTTTTTCAAAGTAAATTTGAGTGGGTTTGAGCTTTTGGACACAGTCCACTCAGGTAGATTGGTGGCTGCAACAGTGGGCTCTGCGTCTGGGGTATTATTTGGAGGTGGGAGGGGTCCCTTGACTTGAGTGAAGTGGGTCCAGCCCTCCTCTTGGGTTTTCACAGCTGTATGTGTGGTCAGCAGGACCTGAAAAGGACTCTCAAATTTAGGGATTAGTGGGGTATTGGTCCATGTTTTTATGAGCACCCAGCCCCCAGGTTTTATTTGATGGAGGTCAGTGTCTAGAGGCGAGGCTTGAGGAAGATGCCCTCTTTTTCTAAGGTCTGCTAACGTGTTGCCAATTGTTCTTATATATTTTTGGGCTTCCGCTTCCCTATCTAGGTAATCTCCAGCGCTGTAGGGAGTTAACAAGAAGGGGAGTCCAAACATCATCTCATAAGGTGACACTCTTATATCAGACCTGGGACGTACTCTGATCCGCAGAAGGGCTAGAGGCAGGCACTTGAGCCAATTCATGCCTGTCTCGGCGATTAATCTGGTTAATACATTTTTGAGGGTCTTATTCATCCTCTCAACTCTTCCTGAACTTTGGGGGTGCCATGGGGTATGAAGCCTCCACTTAATCCCTAAAGCTTGTATAGTTTCTTGTACCACTTGTGCTGTGAAATGAGGACCTCTGACAGAATCTATGTTGTTTACTAGACCATATCTGGGGATAATATTTTCTAGCAATATTTTTACTACCACTTGGGCTGTTTCTTTTTTTGTAGGGAAGGCTGCGACCTAATGGGTTAAATGATCTGCAATCACCAATAGGTGTTTGTAACCTTGTACTGCTGGCATCTTAGTAAAATCAATTTGTATGTTCTGGAAAGGCCTAAGGGCTATTGGCCTTCCTCCCAATTTGGTTTTTCTCATAACTTTTTGATTTATCTTTTGGCAAAGGGGGCATCCTTCTGTGATCATCTTAGCCAAATTATACACTCCTACACACAGATGTTCTCGTAGAAAATGGTCACAGAGCCCCTGCCTACCCCAGCGCACCAATGCATGTATTTCTTCTAATACTTTTTGAGCTAGCACTTTGTTCAAAAACTTTCTCCCATCTGGGGCTAACCATTCCCCTTGTTGCCCCTGTTTCAATTCTACGTCTTTTATGGCTTTTAACTCTACTTCATCATAAATTGGTTTCCCTACTTCGTTGTCTGGAGTGCTGTGAAGGGCAAAGATCTTCACTGCATCCCCAGGACTCTGGGCCGCTAGTTTGGCAGCTTGATCAGCAGTTTGATTACCTTTTCCCTCAAAGGTATTTCCCTTCTGGTGTCCTCTTGCATGCACAACTGCAATCTCTTGAGGTTTCATCAAGGATTCTAACACCAATTTAATTAGCTCTTTATGGATCAAGTTTTTTCCTTTAGAATTGAGATACCCCCTTTTTTCTTAAATTTTCCCAAATGTATGCACTATTCTAAAGGCGTACCGGGAGTCTGCGTAGATAGTTCCTTGGTCTTGTTCTAATAGGTCTAATCCCTTCTTGAGGGCATAAATTTCACAACACTGGGCTGACCAGTTAGATGGTTATTTTCCTTTTTCTATGACTTTTAAATTGTCTTCGTTGGTACCTTCCACTACTGCATAACCTGAGAATCTTTTCCCTTTGTCTACTCTAGAGGATCCATCTGTGAATAACAACTTCCCGTATGGCAACGGTATGTCTTCAAGATCCTCTCTTGTTTTTGTTTGTAAAGCAACAACTTCTAAACAGTTATGTTCTAGGTCTGGTGTAGGTTTTCCTGAAAGAAACTGTGCTAGATTTAAAATTTTGGTGGTTAGTGGTTAGTTCTACATCCCTAGCTGTGGTTAGAATTATTTCATACCTCAGCATTCTAGAATCGGAGAGCCACTGGGCAGCCTTTTGACTCAGCAGCGTAGTTGTTGCTTTCTATGTGTTTCAGGGCACTCTCATTTAAAAGCAAACCATTTGAGGCTTTCTTGGGCTAAAGGACAAGACCAGAAAGAATCTTTTAAATAAATTACTGTGAAACAGGCATGTTCAGTATGGATTTTACTTAGCAAAGTGTACGAATTAGATACTACAGGGTAGTTGGTATTAGTCTTTTTATTTACTTCTCTTAGATCTTGCACCAGTCTGAATTTGTTCTTTCCTTTCTTGACTAGGATGGGTGTGTTGTGAGGGGACCTGCAGGGCTCTAGGATTCCTGCTGCAAACAAGCTGGTTATAACTGGGGCTAATCCTTCCTTCCCCACTGCTGAATGGGGATATTGTTTAACCCTTATTGGTGGTGTTCCCTCTAGTATGTTTACTTTTATAGGGGTGATGTTTAAGTAGCCATACTTTCCTTCCTCTGCACATGTGTTTGTGTTAATCTCAGCTAGATCTTCAATGGCTAACCTCATCATTTGTACAACCATTTTTCCCTCTTTTGGAATGATCCCCACCCTCAGCTGCACTTGCAAATCTCATCCTAACAAGCTCTTCTCAGTGTTTGGTAGGTATATCAGATCTGTGATATATCTCCTTGAATTTCCCCTGGCTTCTACACACGCAACTATAGGAGCTTTAAAGGGCTTCCCTTCTGCACCTGTAACATCACATAATCTTTTTCCTATTGTCAATCCAGTGGGGAGCTGTTTAAGACTGGATTTCTCTGCCCCTGTGTCAACAAGAAATTCAATTTCTTCATAGGGGGGACCCACTTCTAGGTTTACAATGGGCTCTTCATGATATTTATTTGGGTTTTTCATCTTATAGAGCCCATGACACCCCTAATCTTCTTTATTTTCCCCTTTCAACCATTTCTCGAGGGTTTCCTGTTCTCTTACTATCCTTTCATCAAGGATGGCTTTTTTGCGTTCTCTCCTGAGGTGCCCTTCTTCTCCACAGTAAAAACAGGTTCTTGTTTCTCCTGGTCTCGGGGCAGTATTCCAAGGTAACACCCCTCTTCCCCTTCCTCGTCCTAGTGGAGGTTTAGTGCTGTCTCCACTCTGAGGGTTTTTACTATCATCTTTATTGTTCACTAAGTCTTTTACACTTCCTCTTGCTACTGCTACCATAATCTTGGTTTTTGTTCTAGTTTTCTCTTCTTCTCTTCTCAAGTACACTTTCAATGCCTCTCTCACTAATTCATTTATCTCCCTTTCTTGTCAATCCTCAAGCCTCTCTAGCTTCCTCCGGATATCTGGCCAGGATTTTGTTGTTTGTTGGTGTAACAGGTAGGGTGAAATGAAAGGGGTTAGTTTGTGAAATGGGGGAATTAGGTTGCGGGGGACATAGTAGAGACAGGGAGGGCAATGGAGGGGCTGAGGAGGCAGGGGGTGGAATCGTAGGGGACACCCCTATTGTGGAGCTGGCAGATGGAGGAGTTAGTAGCGGAGGGGCTGGGGCTGTTAGTGGGGAGGAATAAAGTGGAGTGGTTGGGGGCAAAGTTGGAGGACTAATGGGTAACAGGGGAGGACTGCTAGGGAGTATTTGTGGAACTTGTGGGTATATTGGGGGAGGAGGAGATAGATGGTCAAGAGGGTCCCACTGCTTATTTTCTTCTTTCCTCTTCTCTTTCTCATCTACTTTCTCTTTCTCTCTTCAGCTTACAACTTTTTGTCACCTCTTCTTTAGACGTGCTGTTCTGCCAACAAGTAGTATAGCATATTTGCTCACTACAAATGTTCTCCTGAGCTTTTAAACATTGATTTAACTGATCATACATCCACAAATCTGTGGTTCTACACCATGGCCACTGGTTAGATAAATCTAAAGTTGGCCAAACTTCAACACAATAATGGATCATTTTGATCTTACTTATATCTTTAGTTTTATCATTACTTTCCCACGATTCTAACATTCGCCCTAGTGGGCTTTCTGGTGGGATGTTCTTAATTTTGTTACTTTCTTCTACTTCTCTCTTTTTTTCTTGTCTTGCTCTTGCATACACCCATTTTCACTCCACACTCACACTGGTACCCGTAGGTAGCCCGTAAGACTCGCCCTCAGAGCCTCGGCCACTACCCCTGCCAGTACCCACACTCAGGAGCCCCGGAAGCAGTCTGGAAGACCCGCCCTTAGGGTCTCAGCCCCTGCCCCTGCAAGCCCCGTGGTACTCGGGAATGGTCTGGTTCCTGCCCCCCACTTTTTAGGGCCCAGCCACCACCCCAGCCAGTACCCTCTTGCGCCCCTGTACACCAGGCAGTCCCCGTTAGACAGCCAATATGCCCGGGCCCTGGGGGTCAGCACTGCCCACTGCCAGGACTGGGTGTACAGTGTGTAGCTCACTCACTCACCCTACTGCCAAGCTTCCTACACCAGCTGAAACTTGTTTCCCTATCTCTCATGTTCGGTTGATACACCTCTCTCTAGGTGCCTACCGACCCCTGTCACGCTGCACCCCGTGTAGGTCACCCCAGCCAGTATCCACGGGCTCTGAGAGATCAAGCACTCCTCCCGCCTTGAGTTACTCTGAACTCCCTGAACTTGCACAGTGTGTGCCTATCCCCGACACCTGCAGACCCCCGGGCCGTGCCTCGGCCAGTGCTCTCAAACACTCCCCACACATTGAGCTATCCTAAGCTCCCGGTACTAGTGTGGTACGTGCCTCACGCTCTTGCCCTCAGCCTTCCCGCACACTTGGGACGGCCTTGGTGGCCCACCCCCGTTGGGAGGGCCTGCCCCACAAACAGCCTCTCACGGGCCACTCACACCCTAGGTTTCCTTCGCCCACTCGGAGGGGGGCCTCTAAGCCCCTGGGAGTGCTTTACTCACTCGCTTCCTCCTTTTCCCGATGGGCTCCTTTGCAGAAGTTACTACACGGTACTCACAAGCCACACTCACTTGGGGGGACCCAGGATGGTCCCTGCCCCATTCACACACTCACTCGCCTCCCGTCACTAGGTCTTACCGAGTGCTCCTCAGCAGTGTGTCCCAACGATGCTAGGGAGCATGGTTTTCTTGATCCTGGGGGGCCAGCATTCCCAGAGGTTCGGAGCCAGATGATGTCCACTTCTGTCCACTTCTGTCCTCTTCTATCCTCTTCTGGGTGTGGCCATTCCCGGGTTTCGGCACCATCTGAGAAAAATTGGGCAGGAAAAATTGTTTCCTCCTTTAAATGCCTTTATTAAAGTATAGCTCTTTTAGAAGCAGGCGCCTCAGGGGGGTGGGGTGGCCTCCACCGCAGTGCTGAGAAGGAGCGGGGGGCTGGACACTCTGCTGCTGCACACAGCCGAGTGGGGAATTAGCCTCCCCCCCCTCACGGGAGCATGCTCCCAACAATTCCGGTCCAATGTGATTTCCACTGATGAGTCGGATGTTCAGATTGCTCTTCTGGTCACGGCGAGATCTAAAGGTCCTGGCATCAATCGGCCTGTACTCTTCAGTCTTTATTGTTATTATTCTTTTTGTTTTAAGTTGTTGTTAAAGAGTCTTAATTACTGTTTGTTTTTGGAAGTTGTCCCGATTTTCCTGAGGTGTTGCATCCTGGGATCTTTAATTACCATAAGGGGTGTTAGAGTAGGAGACGGGGGCAGGGGGGTGAGATAGCCAGGCAGAGTAGAGAGGTGTAGGATTCTCGTTGCCATGGAAACGACATTCTTGCTTGACAGGTCACAAAGATATATTACAAAAATGAGTACAAAGAGTTTCTAACATTTAACTTTACACTTTTATAACCAATATAACTAATACTTTCTAACTTTATACTTTAACTTTTAGGAGTTGTTTTAAACCTCGCTTTTCACAGAAGCGCTTCTAAAAGCTTTTAGAAAATGGATCAGGAAGGTAGGTGAACATCGAAGGAGAAGGCTTACCAAAGGGGCAGTCCTGTTGCAGGGCAGAAAGCAGCCACAGTCGGAAGTGGTGCTAAACATGACAACTCCACACGCAAACCTCCCTCTCACCGCGTGCTGAGTGGCTGTGCCATACTCAAACAGGCGACTGACAGGTACTGGCCCAACACAAGATTCCTGCTTTCTAAAGCCTGCCAACACAAGGCCACTGAGTCATGGGCTTGTACTGGATGGACAGGGGGTAGCAGGGCAGAAGGAAGGGCATGGAGGAAGACACTGATATTTCTTTTTCTACTCTTTTGTAGTCCAGTTTTACTCTCAAGTATTTAGTATCCTTTCTCTTTCTCTTAAGTCTTCTGTCTATTGGAAGAGTGATTGGGCATTGGAATGGGATGTCCAGGGAAGTGGAGGAATCTCCCTGGTGACCCACCCCTGAAGGTGTTTAAGAAAAGACTGGGTGTGGCACTTAGTGCCAAGGTATGGTTGACAAGGTGGTCAGAGGTTGGACTCAATCATCTCAAAGGTGCTTTCCAACCTAATTTGTTCTGTGATTCTGTGGTTTCACAGTAAAGGAGGAAAGTACTGTTCTTCTCAAGAGGCTCATTAGGGAGCTTTGCAAAAGCCTTTGGTGTGGTTTGTTGTGTAAACTGATGCCAGACAGCATGAGCCCGAGCAGCATATGGATTGCTGCAACAGAGTAGGCAAGGGGCAGCAGGACTTCCAAGGGCCTGCTGTAAAAATGTAAAAATTACATTTTTATTCTGTAAGTCAAGAGGATATTAATATATCCCAATTTAATAAACCAGGCATTCCAGAAACCTTCTTTCCATCATTATGCAAGAAACCTGCATGTAGATTGATGCCTCTGTTTAAGGACTAAATTGCCTCCAATCTCAGGAGTGGGACTGCTGAGGGCAAGGGGGATCTGGCAGCGGGTAAGGTCCCTGGGGCAACCAGAGTGCTTGTTTCCCAGGATGACTCGTTGCCTGCATCCTACCTCACTTCCCAGGGATCCTCCATTCCTCACACTGTCCTTGATTGCAACGTGCACAGACTCCTGCTTCAGCTTTCCATGCCTAATGCTGAATAAAATAAAATACATAAGACCAAGGGTTGCTTTTACATTGAAACCTAAAGTAGCTCTTTGATATCCTGAGAGTGTAATATGATATGTATGGTGAACAGTTAAGACACGGTAACTATCAACATCAATGCAAAATTAATTACATTTGCTAAATCCCTTGAGTTTTGTGTGGAAGACCTGAACTGTCAGTGTACCGGCCTGAGAAATGTGTTGGTTAGTTATGCTGTATCTCCCTCTGTTGATCAAGACTTGAATCGCACTTGACTAAAAGTCAAGGGAGTGGTGGCTTTCTGAGCGTTTCTACAGAAGGCATCTAAGGTGATCTTTAAAACTGCCCATTTCTGTAAGTTCCTCAATAATCATCCACCATGCAGAAAATAAAAAATTAGAAAAAAAATTAAATGCAATTATTAAATTGTAATTAGTGTCGTGTAATTAGAGACCAGATGGTAACTTCTGTTGTGGCAGGAGAAATGCATGAAGTTTTTGATAGAAAACAGCAGACAAGGAGGGCTGCAGTTCCTAATCCTTTCATTACTGCAGAATGCATTGGTATGCCTCAAAACAAGATAAGGTGCTGGGCTGATTGCTTCACTGCAGTACCTACTGCCCCTCTTGCAAAATCTTCACAGGCCTCTGGCTGTAAACCAAGAGTATGAAACACCTTTTGAACAAACACTGTCATTCTCATTCCTTGGTGACTCCTCCATCTGATGCCCTTGAACCTTCCTTTGGGTTAACCTGTAAGAGCAGCAAATGTCCTTTCAAAGTGATGTTTTGTATGACATTTTATGTTCTTGAGAAAAAACACGATCTCTGTTTAAAATTCTTTTCTCCACCTTAAAATGCTCTTTCTCTTTTCTGAAGACTTTCATATTCCGTTCATGAAGGCAGGGGAGGACACACTGCAGAGATCTTAGAAGACACTAAAATTATGCTGGAGTTTACTTTTACCCTTTGCAAGGCAAAAGACTAGAAATAGAAGAAAAAATTATTTAAATTACCTTTGCCTGTTCTATGTCAGGAACTCAGCACAGCACACAAGTAGCTTTGTAACAGAGAAATTATCCTTGTGACACTCTTATCTTTGGCTTAAGGGAAGTTTACAAGATACTGTCTTCTTCCAGTCTTCAAGATGCTACTACATTTGAAGTAGGCTTGAATCTCCTGTAATGCTTTCAGCCTTCCCTTGTGAAATGAACATCACTTTTTATTCTAGTGCATTTTGTCTCAAGCACTTTAGGTCCTGATACAGTGAGACAGAAACTGCACCTGAACTCAAAAGCTGAACATAAAAAGAAACGGCAAAGAGTAGAGGGCAGTGACAATGGTTGTTAATGTTTCATGTCGTATGAAGAAGACGGGTGAGTGCTGCCAGCAGGGCTGTCCAGTGCTGCTTACTGATAAACCTTGCCCATCTGGAAGCTAAATTTATTTTTTACAAGATTTGTAAAATGTCTTTGTCAATGTCTTTCAACATGTATGCTATTCCAGTCCTGGTTTTCAACAGGCATTTGATACTGCACAATCCTCTTCTCCAAAATTTTGCAGGACCTGTTTGCCCAGGGAAATTTTTTACATCCTGGAAACTAGTGCAATAGAATGATAAGAGGCATTTATGACTGACATCAGCTGAAGATGCCCAAATCTTCATTATCTCAATTATTTTAATGTCTAATTTTTTGTTAGAAGGCTCATACTGGAAAGTAAATCTCTGAAATGATCTTGTGCTTTCCCTATGGTATTCAGCACACTCATGTCCCATAGGTAACAAAAAGGAATTATGTTCCACTGATTAATGTGCATTGGAGTCTTAACAGGTTTGACTAGCCAGAAGGACTCCCTCCCACATGTGGTAATTAATAGGAAATAGTAATAATTATCAGTCAAGTCAAACATCATGGAACCTTCCTGTGGCTTTAGCAAAAATGTAAAAGTAAGTGCATAATGCCTGATGTGCAAAGGAGCAATGAAACAAACTTTGTAGGACACATTGGGTAGGATTTGTCGCTAGCCTCATCATTATCTCTTGTAGATTTTAGGTAGAGAATGCTCTGATCAGTAATTTCTCAAAGTCATGTGTATGCACACACTGGGACATACATCTCAGTAAGTGTCTTTGAGGAGAAGGTCTGCTGAAGAAAAATAGGTACCACTTCTATCAGGTTCCAGCTAGGAAAAGCACGTTAACATGAACCACCCCATGAACATGAACATTCCCATGTTATGAAATTATCTTTTTAAATGATAATTTGAATTAGTGTAAAAACTGTGAAACATTTTTCAGTCTAAGGACATGACCCCGTGAAGAAAGTCATCTATCTCCTCTTGCAGTGCAAACTGACAGACAGATGTGAAGAGGAACAGCCTGAACCCTGTGTCTTGATGGGTGCTCAATTTGTTAAGTAAATCCTGCTGCACAGGGTATCATATTTTTACCTCTCAGGCTGGTGTCCCTTTGGCACAGTCTTGCTGACCACATAGGTGCCTTGAGGCTAAGTTTCTTGCACATCAAGTGTTTCCATGGTATTGAAGCCTACCTGCACCCACACAAATACTTGGTTCTTCCACATCGTGGGTAGAGCAGGTGCTCAACTGATGAACCCAGACTTCAGGTGAACTGCTATGCCACAGCCACTGGAGTCACGTACTGCATGGCTTTGTTTGCACCAAACTGTTGTTCACATGATAATCCAGTTGGATTCAGCAGTAAAACTGCTGCTGTGGAAGTCAGTGGGAGCTCTCCCACCCTTCTCAAGCAGAGCAACACTCACACAATAAGACTGTTCATGTAAGGAAGTTTGTCTGTGTGTATCAACATAACTGTGTCTGTATCTCCTTTGGCTTCATCTTTTGGTGAATGAATGAATGAATGAATGAATGCAAATGATTAAACTGAGCATGCATACTAGATGTTTACTCAAACACCAAAGGTTCCAGAAAAATGTCCTGATTTGAACTCCCCTGATACAGCTTCATTCTCTTCCCTTAGGTACTATTGCTGATCACCAGGGAGAGATCAACACTTCTCCTCTGCTGTGCTCCTTGAGGAAGGTGTAGACTGTGATGGTGTCACCCCTCGGCCTTCTCCTCTCCAAAGTGAACAAACCAAGTGACCTCAGCCTCATCTCCTAAATCTTCTAATTCCTTAGCCACTGGCCTAAGCTCAGGATGACTCACATGGGTCTCTCAAGTCCTTTAACCTCCGTTTATCCTCTCAGGTTATGTTTCCGCTAATGCAACATCACTGACCTCAGTGTGTGTGTCCCTGACCTGTAATCAAGTAGCAAGTAGAGAAGCAATCCCAAAATCCCTCAGCAATGACCAGCTCTGGAGCGTTCTACCCTGAGAGCATACTCTGGTATCAACCAACAAAATCTCTCACATAAGCGTGAAGGCACAGTTCTCATTGAATTAACAATACCCAGCAACTTCTTACATGTCCTGAATTCCCTCATGATCCTACTGCCCAGTCACTAAAAGATGGCTTACAGAAGTGCCACAGCATGAAGGCTAACCACCCAGTGAAACAAGTATCACTCTGTTAAGACAAGGTATTTCAACTGTGTTGATGTCAATCTGTAGTTGCTAACCCACTTTTGCTTGCCAGTGTATTTCAGAAACAGTCAATCATGTTCTGGACAATTGACAGAAATTTGTGATATGCCATGGATTATGAGCTCAGAAACTAGGAAATCAATGGTACATACTGGTCTCAGTGGCTTGTACATAGCTGTTTTTAACTTATGTACTAGGCAAGGTCCTCCCCACAGGAAAAAAAAAAAAAAAACAACCCTCAATAAATTGGTTGTGAGTGTGGGAGATCTGTGAGGAAAAAGGAGGCACCAGCTCCCATGTTCCCTGCTCCTATGGTGCAGGCACTGCTGGCCCATGTCTCACCAGGGGTGTGGGCCAGGAGCTCACCTGCAGTGTTTGGCAAAGGCACTCACTGAGGACATGATTGCCCACAGGGACCAGACCTCCCTCTTCTGGGAACATGAATTAAGCAATGCAATAATTTTTTTCTCTAAGGTATTCATACAGACACTGCTGAGTGTATATCCCATGACAGTGTTTCAAATGTAATAGTTCTAATCACAAAAACAAACAAACAAGCAAACAAAAACAAAACCAACCAACCAAACAGAAACAGAAACAAAAACAACCTACCCAAAAAACCCAAACCAAAACCAAACCAAAATACCCCTCGGAGCTCATCATTGCACAGAGCTCTTGATCAATCTCACATGGCATAACCCTACATGGGAAATTACCCCTGCACTCTGTAATACTATAATTACAAGAATTATTAATGCGCTGAATGGACATGACTGGTGTTTTAATGGAAAATGAAATTAAGGAGTCACTTTGTTACCCTTCTAAGTAAACAATTCTAGAAGAAAACATTGAAATGCAGTAAGTTTCACCCCTTTGACTTAGTTTGACGGGCTCTAAATGGTCTTCTGAAAAAAATCACAAAACCTAAAACCATAAGCTAATCATTTTAAGCATCACTACACCAGGTGATAAAGTACTGTGAAGATAAATGGTTTCTGTCAGTGTTAATGCTGAATCAAGTAGTAGTTTATGCATGTTGGTACCACATCAAGCCATTAAAGCACACCTGCAAAAGCGGTCAATAATTCAGAGTGGAGCTTCATTATAAAGCTCAATTTCCATGCAACTCCAGGAAAACAGGAGTTTTGAAGTATGTTTTTCAAAATAAGCCAAGTGATCAAGGACCAAAAAACCAGATTTGCAAATTAATATAGACCCAGATGGGTCATATGGTGAGATCTCAAGAAGACTTCTGACACATTGGTCTAAAAATCTCAATCATAGATTTTTAAATTTCTAAGGTTCTCAATTCCCTTGGCAGTTTACTGTTAGTGTATTAACATTCTTCTTATTTATTTCTGTGGTTAATCTAAAATTGTAGAAATTACTCTGTATGAAAAATTATTTCCCAAAATGGCAGAATGGCTGTGGTTGGAAGCACCTCTGGAAATTACCTAGTTCAGTTCTCTGCTCAAAATAGGGTCAACCAGGTTGTCCAAACCTGTTTCCCCTCAGTTTTTTAATATTTTCTAGAATGAATACTCTTGTGCTGAATTACTTTTACAGTGCAAAAAAAGAGTAATTTTGTTTAAGTAGAATTTTCCTTATTTTACTTTGTGTGCGTTGTCTCTTGTCTTTTTACTGGGCACTGATGGGCAGTGTCTGGCTCTTTATCTACATACCTAACCAGCTATACCTGTAAATATTTTATTGATTTCTCAGAAAGTCACATAGAACAGCAAAAGGCAAGTTATGGGACTTTTTTTCTATGAAACATCGCTTTGTCCCAGCTGCCTTTTTTCTATATGAGTATTCAATATAACAATTGCAGAGTGCTTTAGAAATAATACTTCTGTTTTATTCCCTTCCTTGTTCATCCAAATTTTGGAAATCCAGGTGGCAGGCCCTACAGGCCTTTAAACGAGTCACTGCTTTTTGCATGGTTGTACTTAGACACACAGACAAACACAGACGCACAGATACACACCTTGTGATTGGTCTTTGGTGAATTTTCAGAATATTCATCTGTCCTCTGTTGTTAAGACATACATGGATGAGACAAATCTGTGAAAATGAGGACGTAAGAGAGAGAAAATTCCTGTGAATCCTACTTACATGTGCTTCACTCAACAAAATAAGGAGATAATCTCTGACTTTCTGCAGAAATGTACAACATTTCTAGGAACATTTCACTCATTTTGATTTGTCCTTGGCTCACAAGCACGTCTTTGTGTGTCTGCACAGAAGCACTAAGAACATGTTAAGAGCTTGAAAGATAAGGAGTTAGGTTAGAGGCTACTACCAAAACTTAGAATTGCATTTTTGAAGATTGTCAGGGCATATATAGGGAAATTTTCAGCACAACAGAGAAGATTAATTTCACAGATATGCCAGTCCTTTCTTCCATTTCCCCATGGTATTCTCTTTCAAAGAAGAAAGAGTTCACTCACTGAGAGCTATTTTAGCCCAGGTCTGACACTGATCAGTGTTCTTAACTAAAACCAATCCTGAATTAGGGCTCCCTCTACTCTGCAGAGTGCTTTAGTAACCCAGGCTGTAGTCCCAGCCTTAGAGTTTACCTATTCAGTTGGAAAAAAGGGCAACAAGGAAAGAGATAGTTGAATACAAATGAAGCTTACTCTTCATTCATGCCTTCTCCTTCTCTAAGGCAGCTGCCAGTCTTTACCAATATATTGGTGACCAGCATAGTCAGCTCCTCTAAGACATCAGCACCTTCTATTCCCAAGTATACTGTGAACAAACCACATTGCTTTCACAACCTTAATCTGATTCCACCTCCTAAAACTAAAATAAAATACCCAGATTCGCACTTTCTATCGTCCCAAAAACCTAACCCTAAAACTCATAATGTCCTTAACCAGAGAGATACAAACTGGTGATATTTGCTAATATCAGCACTAAATGCTGCCAGGGGAAGCAGCTGCACAGCTTGTTTGCACTCTCCTTGCAGCAGTTACTTTACCTCCCCTTAAGGTCCAGGGCAATGATCTCATTTAAGTAACCCTTAACCCTAGAGCACCAAGTGCAAGACTGTATGAACAGCAGGAGGGTTGAAATCAGATAGCACTCTGGCCTCAGCAGGGCTCACCCTTTGACACCAGGAGGGGAATTAACCACGCTCAGAAGCTCCTGGCATGGGCATGCCAAGGGCCTGTATAGCCCAGGCATGTGGGAAGTGGGGAGGGATCCCTCAGCACATCTGGCAGATGGGGCCAGAAACTGAACTAAAACACACCCAACCCAACCACTGGCTGCTGTTTTTCCTGGGCACTGGAAGCACAATTCTGGCTTTGCCTCCAGGGCTGTCACCCAGTCCCACCACTGCACTGTCAGGGGAAGACACTCTGCAATTTACAGCACAACTACAGAGAAGCCTAGGAGGATGTGTCGTCTGCTCTGTGTTGCTCTTAGCAAGACAGATCAGGACTTATCAGGACTTGTTCAGGACTTATCTGTGCTTCAGTCTCTGTCACTTATTTCCCATCAGTTCCTTCAGGGATGTGCAAGCAACAGAGACTTCCCAGATGAATAAACCAGACTAGCTGCAAGATCCAGTTTAGCTGAGCTGATCCAGCCTTGGGGCAAGAGCTTGCAGGGTGCTGCAGGAGGCATTCAGTATTCCTAATTTAACCACACTGTAACCTGCATGTCTTCCTGCAATTTCCATGCTCCTTGCTGAAATCCAAAAATGCCCCCAAAACACCCAAAGCACTACAAAACAAAGGTTAAAAGCCCATCATATCTAAGTTTTCAGATTGGATTTTTCACTCAGAAATGAAGTTCTGTATGGCTCTCTGAGAGAACAAACGGTTGAGTCTCCAGTGCTTTAGGTTCAGCGTAGTGTGTAGAAAACATGAGACAGACATTTGGACATGCAGGTCTCAGTCTGGCAGAGACGTGCACACAAACACTACATTGGAGTTCAAGGTCACTTGGATTAGGAGAGCTGCCCCTTACACAGAGAGCATTCACTTGATTGGGATCAGAACCACTAACATCTGTCCTGTCTTCTGGAATTATCATTAACCTCCTCAAATTAACTGTCCTCCAGTTCCGTGTGGGTGTTTTGGGAAAACAGGAAAGGAAACACATGCATATGCTTAAAATAGTTATTACCAGAGACTAACAGAGAAAATAGCTTCACATGTCATTAACTAAGCACATAAATGGTGTGTGAGGCTTTAAACACAGCAACACGCACACGTAATACATCACATCATATCACATCATATCATTCCACTGTTTTCACTGTTTCTGAGATTTCCAAGCCGAGGCTAGGCTGTGTGGGTTTTTTGGGAAGTGTAGGGACACCATCTAGCGTTGTCATTTGGAAAAAGCACGTTGTGTCTCAGCCCCTTAAACTTTTACTCCATCACAGTAGGACAGGACAAAAGTTGACGGAAAAGTTGCCGAAATTGTAGCTATGTCCTTCATCAGGATAAAGCATAAAGCAAACAAGCTGGATGACAACAAATGAAGCATATCAGAGTCCATCTTTCCAAGAAAGATTACAAGCACATATGTGTTAGTTAAGGACAAACAAGGGAGGTTTTGTGCATATTCAGATGGACTGCAACCATCCCGATACTCCTGAAAAGCTGAACAATAATGACTATGATCAATGGTGTATGCACACAGGTTTCTTGTGTTTTATCTTGATACCAAAATTTGATGAGATACATTGAATAAAACCCCAAGTTTGAAATTAGCAGAGGGTAAAACCACTATATTGCTAGAAAGAGATGTGGGCAGTCCTACTCACATCAGACTTTGGTTGGAAATTAACTTTTTTCATCAGGAGTTCACATTTGTTCTAAACACATAAGTTTAGAGTTCCTATCCCCAATGGACTGTAACAGCACCATTACACTTACTAATTTAAATATTTAACTATATAACTCTATAACTAACTATAAGTAATACCTGTCTCAAATACAAGGTTCAACAGGTAAATGGAAATTCAGAGCTGTCAATGAATGATTAATGGCATGCAGGGTGTGTTCTGTTCTGTTCTGTCTCTTTTTTTACCTAGCACATGTAGTGTCTCTAGGCAGTAACTGAAAGTCAGCATTTTTCAACAGTCACTGTTGGAAAACAAGGTAACAAGCAACCACAGCTTGTGAAGAGTCAGAGAGCCTTCTCTGAGTACCACATTCTTTTCTACTACATTTAAGGGAAGTTGTATTAAACATGGCACTTATTTAACCAGCTTGGTGAGCAGTAGGAAGCAAGGACACCACACTGGATGTGTGGGAGGGAGACCTGTGGCTCCTAAAACCCAGATCAAACATGGGCTGTTGTCCTGCTGGATTTAACAAGCAACACAGGCAGAAATCCACACTGTAGCCCAATGCCCTTTTTGTTTGAACAATCTGTGTTATGGAACACTTTGTCATTAAATGAGCTGATCACACAGACATATCTCAAAGACTGCACACAGGCCTGTCTCTAATTTTGCTTTAAGACATCCTCCTAGCTTCGTTATCCCTCTCCTACATACTTTACTAATAAAAAAAATGCAATTATAAAACTACAGATTTACTTTCTTTGCTCCCTGGTATTCCCTGCAGTATGAAAAAGACCACCAAAAGTTTAAGATATTTTTAATGTTGTTTTAATAAAACAGTTTGTAAAATATGCTTGCGTTTCAAGAATTGTGTTTATGGCCACTCACTTCCTTAGGCATTTAAGTGTGATGAAGAATTTGGAGACATGAGACAGCACATAGAACACTTTGATCCTTGTTTTTCTGCAGCAGACAGGGAAATCCCCATGAATAATAAGGAAGGAAATCTAGGGGGTTCCCTGAAGATCAACAGGCTGCCTGAGCATCTTCTGAAGTAATGTGCAGCAGGAGCACTAATAACTGAGCTGGGAATAGTACAAGTAAGAGTGGTTTAGTGGATATGCTTAAACTACACTTTTGCAGGAAATTAATAGTAACTAACGTAGCTCTTTAAGTAAGATGGCTCCTCTTTCCTTGCTTTGTGCCACATCCAAGGAACAAAGCAGCACAGATAATGCTAAAGTGTCTTCTAGCTTTGAATGTGACAGCAAGCAGCTGGAACAGAGTTGGACTAGACAGTTAAATAAATTATTACTTATTACTATTATTTACTAAAAAAAAGCACAGGGAGAAAAGTGATTCATAAATCATACACTAATTCATCAAAACTCGTCTAAGAAAAGAGCATGGGAAGATTTTTAAAACTTCACAACAGTTTGTTTATCATGTGCATTCCATTTAGAAATGTTCCTCATTTATTACCTCTTTTGCAAAACAAAACACTTTGAGTTTTGAAAATGTTTTTTGGGTTTTTTTGTTTTTTTTTAATTTGAAAATGGGACTTAATTTAAGAAGAAGGAGAAAGAAAGAACCAGGTTAAGAAATGTAGAAGTAAGGAATTGGTGTTAATAGAAATATGCAAAATATTTGTTTTTACAAAGAACCCAAATAAATAAATTAATTCTTGGCTTGCTTTGCAGAAAATAGCTCTGTTTCAGTCAGACTTTATTTAATTTTTATTCCTTGTTCAGTCAGCAGTCCTTCCCATTCAGTCAGCATGACAAAAGAGAATTAATCACCCAGCCCCAGCCTGGGATAACTTTTCTGATTATGATTGAATTTTTTTTTGTCACACCCAAAGGCAGGGATCCATGTCCTGAAGAGGTGATAACTGATTTTGCTGTGTGCCCCTGACTTCAAGTGCCATGACTGCGCCACAAGTTCTGGATGTTTCCACTGAAGTGTCACACAGCCTCCACCACAGACACGTGCATCTGCATTTCAAACAAAAATTGTCTTTTCCCTTGCTGAGCAGGTTAAATGTTGCTGCATAAGGGGAGGGAATTTTGTTGCCTCATGTTGCTGCCAGGCAGACAGTATCTTGTTAGACCAGTAAAAAGTTATCATAGCAATATGCTGCAGACAAGCTGGCATTAAAAGAAAGAACAGATGAGAAAGTAGAGTGTGGCCTCAAACAAAAGACTGTTTGCTATATGGCTGTTTGAGGATTTGTGCTCAGAGCAAATACTGCCAACAGCAAAACCAATGCATGGGTGAAAAAGAGTTCTGTGTGTTCTACCCAGCTTCCACAGCACTAACAGATCAAAGGCAGAGGATACAACATCTCAGTCATGAACAGAAGAATATTACAATACCTTATTCTTCTAGTGGCTCCACCACTTAAATGAAAATTCTGCCTCAGAACAGTTCTAGTGGAAAATAAAAGAGTACCTGGTTAGCCCATAACAACATGCACATGTACAACAGCACATGTTCCAGCGTGGTTTGAGTGTAGCTTCTGAATGTAAAGTAAAGTAAATAAAGTAGATAGGCCCCATTTATGGACTTAGGTGGAGTGTAAAATGCATGGAAAAGAGCACACTTCTCATTCAAGATTGGTCTTGGGCAGCTCAGACCTGCAAACTCTGGTTGCTAATAACTTTCAGATTAAAATGTACAAGAAAGTTGCAGCCTGGGTTCTAGAGGCGGGACATAGTATGTAAGTGACCTCTAGTTCCTACTTTAGCTACTAAAGGGATTCTTCTCAACCTATCACCACCTTCCAATGCTAAGTCTTCTTTCTTTGCCTGAGGGAGTTGGTCATTGTAAATGAGGAGTTTGTAAGGCAGAATAAATAGCAAAATTTGTGGCCAATGTGATTCAAGAATATAGAAGGTTTAGTGTTTATTGAAGTTTTAAGTCAGGTTTTCTTGTTAACACTGCAAAAATGAGTGCTTCAGGACACAACTGAAAGGATAAAGTTTTACAGTTTTTAGATTAACACAAGAGAAAACAGTAAGTAGTTATTAATTGAGCACACTTCAGGTAGCTTTCCCATATTTCGTAATGTTGTTTGTTGTACTACCCTTCTAAAATGTCTTTAATGCACTATTTCTTTTATGTTATTTTCCCTTGAGTGTCTGTGTGTCCAAAGTTATCTTCAGGGAAATCATCTGTGTTTTACAAGTCTCTAGGTATTGTGGTCACTAACGCCTAAATTAATGAGAAGATTTTAAACCCACTGAAATGTACTCTGTCGTCTGTCACACCAATTAACACAGCATTAATAGAAATACTATGTTACTGTGAGTCTTAGAATTTCATACATACATTATGGGGACATATGGCCAATATTTTTGAACCAAGTGACTGATCTCACCAGAATGATTTTTATAGACTTCAAATCCTTCTTGTAGATACCTTTCATGCTTGTTATTCACAAGAACTATCTTCCACAAAAATCCACTGTCATTTATCAAGCAACCCACAATGAGGCGCTTCCAATAGTTACTGGACTGTATAATAATTTCTCTGTGACCTGTTTGCTCTCTCACACAGCCTTTCAGATCCTGCTTTACAGGGAATTTGCTCCATGATTTCAAGGCATGTACATCCATATGCGCAGAAATAAACTTGCCTTGGTGCTGTTGTTGGGCTTCCTCAACGTGGAGGAATTCAGGGCTCGGAGTGTTGTTATCTGACGCTATGCACTGGGAATTTACAAACTAACCGCAACGGACTCTGATTCATCTTTCTATTGCTGAATTTCACATTCCTCTCACAGACACCTGAAAAGAACATTCTTAATCATAAAACAAACTGATTTCCTCTCAGACACCCAGGGTGAAATTGGAAACTTAACTCTTTATTTTCCTTCAACTTAGCTGTGTTGGTTTGGCTTTGCTCCTCACACTTTGATTGCACTTTGCTGAACATCCTTGCTTCCTTTCTCCACTTTTACAGAATGCATTGTGTGTCTCATGCCATTCTTAACTGCAAGCTCTGCCCTTGCTCTGTCCAATGCACAAATAAACAAGTTGGAGATGACCTTTTAATGAGGAAGACTTTGAGAAAGCTGATGGAAAGCCTGGAGAAACAGTTCATTTGGATGAAAGGAGGGATATTTTCTGCTGTGGAAACTGGTCAGACACCTAGGAAGAAATGTGGAAAAAGACAGGAAAAGGATTTAATGAACTCTTGAAGTTGGTATGTCTAGTGAAAAGAAAGATTTGAAGGTTGTGAGGGAGACAGGTTATTCAAATCCAAGTCATATCCAAGAAATATCCAAGGTCCTGGCAGTAGAAAGACTTTCTCTATTTATCAAAAATGCAAGGACCTGGGGTGAGGGGCCTTGAGAGAGAACCTTATAGGACCATGACCAAAGATATATCAAAGATCACTCTATGAATGAAGCTGAATGGCTGTAAGAATGATTTCAGCAAAGGCTGAAAAAATGTTTCATTGAAGTTTTGCTTTGGTTATTGACAGGAGCATCAGACACTCCCCTTGTAGCAGGCAACCACGTATATAAATACATGTGCCCTGTAGGAAAACCACTCTGGTTGGCTTTCTTTCAAAATTAGTAGGATTTTCATGTTCCTACCTACAATTAATTTTTAAAAACGTAAGAAATTTTGTTTTCAGCAAAACTTATCATCTGCAAGGCATGTTGAGAAGAGCACATTTATTGGTAGGAGGAATCTCACTATGAAGAAAATCCTCCCAAAGAAATGGGACTTAGTATGTTGTACATAAAAGTGAGTGTATTATAGCTACCAAAAAACATAGTGTATTGTCTTCTAACTTCCTTCTAAACACAAGGTATCTCCAGGAGCTCTGCATCAACTGGCAATTTGTACAGGCTTTCAACTGCTACCAGTAAACCCCCTAAATGGTGGGTTGCACCACTTTAATTACAACAGAAGGCCCATGTAATGACGCCATTCACTTACAAACACCTTTTCTGTTTGTTATCTTCCTTGTAAGGAAGGAGAGAGCTTGGAGTCAAATCTCATTTGCCTCATTTCAGCAATGCACTTGATGTCTGTAACTTGTATTCTAAAGTTTTCCACTCAGAGCAAACCTACAGAATGGAACTATATCTCCATGAATATTATTTCTGAATGGAAATGTCAGTAAAAATGTCAGTCTGGTAGAGGTGTGGAAAAAAGGACCCCACCAATATATGTCAGCTCTTTGGGGTAGTCCAGAAGTTGAGTAGTTCTCATTAATCTTTGAGACTGTCAACACTAAGACCAGATTTGATAAAACATCATGACTTACTGTAATATTTATTGAACCTAAATCAAATGTATCTGCACACTCATATCAGCACACAAATAGGTTTCCTAATTGATCTGAGGCATTCTGTCATTTATTTCCTATAATGAAACAAATTCCATCTAGTGATGAAAGCTTCTGTCCTGACTTCATTCAATACTGGAAGGAGAATGTAGGAAAATACTTTATGCAAAATAGGAAGGATCACTGTGATTTGTGATTTTCAATTAATTGCATAGCAATAAAATATGACAAGATCAGATACTGTTGTTTATACACATATCCAAGGCCTTTATTTTCTAGAACTGCCATTTAGCTTATAATTTCAAATTACTCTAAAATCTACAATAGCTTGCAAACCACTTCATGCCAGATTCCTCCCCAGTGTATGTGATGCAGGTGATTAACGTTGGCATGAGATTTCCAAATAGTCTATAAGGTTGCAAAAGAGAGTCTTATATGTTTAGAAGAACAACAAACAATCAAGCCACTGCAAGTGTTGATGAACATTTTGAGTACCTCAGTCTCTGTGTGGGAAATGAGGTGTTGAGTTACATTTTCTAATGTTACTGAAGAAGACTAACAGAGCACGTGACTGGTTTTCTGTGCATGTCTGGGGAGTTTTATGGAGAGTCCCTATCAAATTTAAGAATGAATCAATATCCTGTAAATAACTATTGTGTCCTCTGTAATGGAATCACAGTTACACAAGATGCTGGGTTAAACAGAGTTCATTTGCATACTCCTGGGTAATGCTTCATACAAATTTTTGCCTTTTTCCAGATCACCCATCTTTTAAGTTTTGCTTCACTAAATTGCTGGGTTCAGAATTAAACACTGCCCAAATGAAAATTAAAGGGTAGTGTATCGTTTTTACCTCATCTGAGAAGAATTTCATCAACTGTACCTAACTTTGTTATTACCAGTATTTTACTGTCTGCAACTCTCTTCTTTGTGGAATTCTATTTAACCAAAGATGTTAGATGCCACCCAGATGTTCACATGAATTACATTTTTCTTTATTTGAGACTGACTTCATTGATGTCCTGTAGCCATAAAAAGATTTGGCAGTCCTTTATAACCCTGAATCTGTAATCACATTTTCTAGAAGTGATGTACATTCTTATTGTTATGGATAAAGTGGCTGTCAAGATAAAGATTGTGTGGAGAATAAGCTTCTTCTAAGACACAGAACACAAAGAAAAGCAGTTACTACTTCAAACTACAACACACTTTACTACACACAGTAAGAGGCTCCTACTTAAACAATATGACATAGTGGCCATTTAAATGCCGTGGGCTTGGTTGCTTTTGTCTAAACACCAGAATAGCTGCAGTCCATACCACTGCAACACTGCTGTGGTCATCAGATCCTTCACAGAGTTATTGTTCATGCTAGCGATCCTGTATGCTGGGGTAGGGGATGTGAGGTGTCATGCACACGTTCTCCAGTGAAACAGCAACTTGACTGCTATTCATAAATAATCACTTTAAATACAGAAAAAGAATGCTAAGGACATCTGTTCAACTTCAACCTTCAGACCCGGTAAATCATTCTTCAAATATTACACATGGCTTCCATGTGTTCCAGACATTTCCTAGAGTTTGGACTTTCTCTAAATTATTATTAGAAGGCCTTCTGTGGGATTAAAGATCTTTGGAAAGGTTATGAGACCTTTATTTTTCTAATTAAACTCACATACCACAGTTCCCCTACATGTTGTTCAGCTTCACAACCTTGCTAGTCAGCAATGATTAGTTCCACGGAGTTACTTTATGCCTCTTTTTTTCCTCTTCCAGAAAGAGAAGAGTTTCCTCAAGAGTACTCCTGTTGCTTCAATGATCCCCTCAGGCAAATACATCCCAAACATGTCAGTGAAAGCATTCTCTTACTGTTCTTTTGTGAAATAGTTTTGTAAAAGGTTGGAGGTTCCACATAGTGACAACTTCACTCTGAGCATAACAGGAAATTGAAAAACACCTAAATTTTTAATTCTTTATCCCATTTGAACATTTTGTTAATGTTTTTGTTAATGCTAATGTCACAGCAATACAACACAATGACAGGGCACTGATTTTAGCAGGATGTAAAGACAAACAGGATTGCCGAGAACCATATTGAGAAAGCATAACAAGAAATCCACATCACTTTGGGGAAACATATTTGGTTTAGTCTGTTGTGTGTCACGGGGGCACTAACAGAGGTCATAACAATGGACACCTTTCCCATCAGATATTGTAAGATAAGATGCACCTCGACTGCTACTGAAAAGTATCACACAGTGGCATACATCTGCACATCAATTCAGGAATTAGACCACCATCAGCATTATTCCGTTTCCACGTGTGTGATTTCCTAAATCTTAATTTCTTCATCTCATAAGAAGACCCTCCTTCTATCAATCATCAGCACTTCTGGAAAGTGACACATGTCTCTGAAGCCAAACTAGAGAGGACTGTGTATAGTCACAAGACCTCCACGCATGACAGTAAACCAAGAAGAAAAATTAAGAAAAAAAGTCATTAGTAAACATTTCCTATGAAATAATGGAGCTATAATTCCTTATAGCTCTATTTCTAAACTGCTGCTTTTTCACAGTGTGTGATAACCACAGAGGACTCCTCTCATCTCAGGATACACAAACCACAGGATTCCGATGACTCACACCAAAAGAGCTTTCAAACACACGGAGGACGGAAGGGCATACTGTTTCTGCATTAAAACTTCCTGCCAAAGCCCCAGACTAAGCATACATGAATATATTTGGACAAAGTTTTAGCAACAATGGTAAATTCACCCCACTGTAACTGTTCCGGTGAGACAATCTTGCCCATTTTATGAACCATCTGATTGCATCCTGTTTGACATTTCCTTTTTGACAATCACAGCTAAAGCAAAAACACTTGTGAAACTGTTGTTTGCACAGAAAGGTGCAATATTGACCTTTTGGTGCAAGGATATAATACCTCTCTTCACTGATGGTCAGCAGAAAAGGTGATTGGGCTGAAATCTTGAGAGTTCTTTGGACAGGACCTGTAATGTAAATATGGACAGGACCTGTAATGTAAATAATGTATCTTTATTTTACTTTTATCTCAATAAGCTCCTTACTGATCAAACTCTTGATATAACATCAACAGTATACTGAAAATTAAATTGAAGTTCTCTCTTCTTGGAACTGTAAGGATAAATCCTTCAGCTGACGCAGCACCTCTCCTCCAAAGGAGAAATATTGAGCTCAATCCACTGTAGAATATAGGAGTTCTTATGGGAAAACTTCAAACGAAAGTGGTCTGAAATGGGAAACCAAATATACACAGGTTGAAAGTGCAGTCTGCTGCTGCTGCTGTCAGTAAAGCTATTTGGCCTTTCCACAGAGCTTCTCTGGAGACATGCCAAGGCATTCACCTGCTGTTTAGCACCTAGCTAACACTGCAGGAGAATACTGAAGCCTGCTCAGCCACATATTTGTCCACATATTTGTCAAAGCAAAGGCTGAATATCTCTAAATATCTGTTCAGTTGAACTTAGGTAGTTTCTCAGACCATGGCTTGGATTTGATGGAAAAGAAAATAGAGCAGGTCAGTGTAAATGTTTTACAAAGTAATAAATTTCAGATTGTGACAAACATCAAGGGCCAGAGAAAGACCTGCATTCTCAAATTCATAAGCTGATTGATGAGAGTGAATGCCTGCCTTGAAGGAACGGTGTGACTGAGCCATGCCAAACTTTGAGATGCTGAGCTGATCTCAGAAGCGCAAAGCAAGACCAATAGGCTTACAGAGCACCTCAAGTTTTGTTACCTGAATTTCATCCTCTGCACCTGAAAGTGCAGAACTTTCAGTAATTTGAAGTTAATTTATGTATGCTATAGTCCCCAGATCCCAGATCCCAGCTCCTTACTGACTGCAGCTCCATTACTGAGGATAGAGTTAAATATTAGAGCAACTGGACTGCACCCCTTATAACAGGAATAGAGCATTTGGGATCCCAAGCAAGGGGGATTGGTGAGTTGTGCATTAAGATGATATGTATTTGTTGGGAGCCTCCATGTGACTGACAGGAAAGCCGTGGGAACAGAATGCAAGGATACAATGAGGGCAAGAAGCAGGAGGTCTTACACTTTAGGAGGGTTATAGCCATCTTTTCCACCCAATTCACAGCCCCATTATTCTTGATGTGTGGAAAGCAGATAAGTTTCCCCAGGGCGATGAGTGCATCCCACAGTTTTTGCTTTTGCTGCTCCCACAGGGAACTACTGTGCTCATTCTCCTCCTTCAATCAGTTGCATTTGCAGCTAGCGCCACTGCAATTGATAGAGATTATTTTTATTATTAGTGTTCCAAGATACCAATGTACAATTCAGGGCATATGGAATACCATTCATGAAAGATTTGAAGGAGTTTTCCTATTGTCAGTCTCGCATTTGCATCTTTCCACCCCATTCAAAGTTATGATGGATCACTCTTTCTCCTTTATCCATTTAGGCATATATAGGTACAATTACTATAGAGGATCTATAGAGGGTCTTGAAGAAAGTAATTTTATAAATGCATGGTATTATTACTAGAACACTTGGCGTTTTTTATCCTGTTGTGTTAAGTTCCCATCCAAACTATTCCCTTTATGACAGTTTTTCTAAGAAACCAAAATCATAATGGTTTTCATGTAGTTAATGAAAAGCAATGGTTGCAGTGACAGCTGTTACTTTTCTATGTCCCATTTAGTAGTAAAAATCTGTGTCATTCTAGATGTTTGAAGGTAATATGAACTTGATATCAAAGCAAAAGTGGGTATTTGCATGAAATGAAAACATTGGGTCCTGGAAATAAAGGAAAAGCATGCTAGGTGTACACTGGTAAGCATTTCAGTTTTTCAGACGTCTGGATTTAAATAAGAATTTTGGAACACAGTCCTATATGGCATTTTTTAAAGTTAGTATGGTTTGGATTATAGTGTTCTAGGATGATTGCTAAGCATTTTTGGAAAGTACACTTCAAGCAATGGTGGCAAAAATGGTGTCAAAGAGGATGCATGCATCAAATGAATTTTCCTTGGGTTTACCCCAGGCAGGTATTCTATGTTCTTGTTAGCCACTTGGATGGTGGACGTGTGAATGTGTTTATTGCACCATCAGTGCTGTATGAGCTGCAAGGTTAGATGTGCAAGAAAGCAAGATTAGAGTAGTTTCTGAACATCAAAGAAAAGGTCTGGAAACACTGGGTTCAGTTTTCAGTGGTGGAAAATGCAAAATTCTGGACAAAAAATGTCAATCAAATAATGCAAATGCAGAGTAGGAAGTGATGAGCAATTGTAGCTCAGCAGAAGGGCACCTGGAGGGAGGTGGTTTTGAAACCAAAGCGGTCCCACTGGGACACAGGATCAGGCAGCTAACTTGAGACCCAGGAAGAAATTGCTTGTGCTCTGCTGATAGATCATCAAATAACTTTTGTGTTCAATTTTAGGCATCCTATCTCAAGAAGGGTAAAATATACTAACAATTGCATATATTACAACTGGAGATCTGTAAGAGAAGAAAGAGAATGAGGATGATTAGAAGGTTACAAAATAAAGCTGATAAAGAAAAACTGAGACATATAGAGTCATCTGCTTGAGAGAGGATAAAGGGGAGGCTAGGAAAACAGTAGGACTGACAAGTTTTGGAAACCTGCACTAAGGGACGTGAAGATCAGACAGGTCTAGATGTCTCAGGTCACCCAGGGAGTCTGAGAAGCGTCTCCACCAAAACATCATTATAAACATGGCCAACAAATAACCCTCACTAGTAACTGTCACGGGGAAGAAGATGATCATGGTTTGAGTCTGAACCTTCCAGACCTTCCAAAATGTCACATGGGCTCTGCACAGTAGAGAAGCAGTATCAAAGTTTTTAAATACTTCTGGAAGGATTGAGGGGGATTAAATAAACAAAGAAAAAGTGCAAGGGTACTTTAATTTGGTCGGTCTTGAAGGCTATGTGTCTAGAGCCTCATCCAAAATTAGGGCCTTAAAAAAAACACCAGAAATCAATTTTAGTGCCAAGAGCTTAGTTTTATGGAAATAAAATTAGAACCGTTCACTTTCTTAATTGGGAAAACTCCCAGCAACTAATTCAGACAGTCTGGAAACAGAAAGGTTGATATGAATTCCTTCCTCAGCCCACTGTGTCTCTTCAGGCAGATCCTCACAATCATGGCTGGTGGTAGCCAACTCCTTGACTTTTTGAGCAGCAGTAGATTTTTCCCAGTAGTCTCTAGGAAATTTGTCCTTCTCCAAACCTCTGGTGGTTGGATGTCTGATCTCTCCCTAGGCAAGTGCAGCCTGAACACCTTTTCTTTACAGAGGGTTGAAACCAACCTCTTCACTTTTTAATGGAACACAATACATCACTGTAAGCACCCAAGCAACACAAACACCATCCGTCAAACCTCCTTGATGGAAAGAATGCCAAATTAAGATGATGGTAAACAAGGACCAACAATTTCTAAAGTGTGAAGCCAAAAGGGATCACTCCTGACAGCTGGATAACTCTTAAATAATATATATCACCAGATTTCTCTGAAATATTTTTTATCTGACAGAAGTGTTTTTCTTGCTCTTTTAAATACCTAAATTCCAAATTGAAACTTTCAGCTGAAAAACCAATCCCATTTTTTGAAACATTGTTTCAATGGTTAGTTAGACCTACTGCTGAAAATCTGTGATTTATTTCTAGACTTCACTAGTCATTCTCTGGTTCCTGTGATATTTTCATCTGCCAGGCTTAAGAGAAAAAGTCAAAGGTTTGCTCACTTTATGAGTGTTGGCCCTCTGGGACCAGCTCATCTCCTAACTTCCTCTTCAGTAAGCCAACTATTTTGAGTTTCCTAATGTGGGGCATGTTTTTGAAGTCATTACTCATCCCTGTGGCTCTGCCGTGAACCCTTTGTACTTTACCAACATCTTTAATAACACTGCAGAAATAAATGCATTGGTGGCCTATATTAAATAAGGGGGAGAAAAAAAATCTTAATTTCAACTTAATACTTCCCAATACATTTCTTAGGCTGTCTTAGTACTGTTTTAGTACTGTTTTAGTACAGGGGGAACTTGCTTACGTGCCACCCACAAATATCTTGTCACTGGTTCCTATTTAGTCCCTGTTGCCTACTTTCTCACCCTGAGCCAAAATATACTATTGCACTTGCCTAAATATTTAGATCTGATTGCAAAATCTACAATGCAATCTCTTGCAGCTCTCAATATTTGTCTTATGAAGAATCTCAATTCTAGCCATTTCATTTATTTTTTTTTCTTAAGTAACTGGCAAAGTGTCAAGTGTATTAGATTTAAGCTCAGCAACTCTCCAATATTTGTCTTATGAAGAATTTAGATTCTAGCCATTTCCTTTATTTTTTTTTTCTTAAGTTACTGGCAAAATGTCAGGGGTATTTGATTTAAGCTTAATGGAATGGAAATGGGAAAAGCATTTCAACACTTTCTTCAAAATGTATAAAACTATGATAACTTTTAACTTGCATGTTTATGTTTCTGAATTTTCATCTTTTGTTTCTGCCAAGTTTTTGGGTTTGCCAATCTCTGCATGTATGCAGCTGTATACAAAGAGATACCCCAAAAATATTTTGGTTGATCCTTTATGATAGAAATAATAGGGTGGGGGTTGTTTTTTTTTTTTATTTTTTTGTCAAAATCACACTTCAAAACAGGGCCCATATTGGTAGTATTTTGTAAGTGTTGTATTCTGGTAGTGTCAAAACTTGCTAGTGACATTTTAATAAAGGAAACTGATTTTTCAGTTCAAGCAATTTTCAGTGTTTATTTAGGATAAATTTTAAACCCTTAAAACAACCTAAAACAGAAGAAAAATATTTTAATATCAAAAAGGTGTCATGATGTATTAGAAAGCCAGTCAGCCAAAGAAGTTTTCAAAATATTTAATCCTGTGAGGTATTTAAAGGGTTTTTTTAAAGTTTTCATTCTTATTTGAAGCATTCTGTAATTGTCAGATTTCCTCAGACACCGAAAAGACTGTGCCCAGCCAGCTCTTACATTTGAACTTCAGACAGTTTTCAAAGTGCTGTGGGCAGGTCACAAGGACAACAACCCCCCAGATGCTGCAAAACAGGAAGGAATTGTAAAACATGGCAGCAAAACAATGATTCATGCGGATGCCAAGCATTTGGGGTGGAGTGATTCACACGCCTTATCGTGCCTGCTTGCAGAACAACATCATCTCATCTGGGCAATGGAGCTCAGCCAGCTGAGCACTTCCAGAGGCGAACAGGACACATCCGCTAGCAACAATTGCAAGTAACTCTCAGGGGAGAAAAGCTCAATTGAGTGTGCAGTGCTTAACCCTGTGAAACCTGCACCTCCACTCCCACCCTGCCTCCCTGGGGAGCCTTTCTGGCACCTTGCACAGTCACCAATCCACAGACCAGCTCTGCTCTCTCAACCCCAGGTGCTGTGAAGACCCCACCAGATTCTTTTCCTTTTTCTTGCACGAAGGTTGCTTGTATAGCCCTTAACTAGCTCACATCAACCAAAGTAAATGTGACAGATATATTTTTCCAGGACCATCAACCTTTCCCTTTCACATCTGCAGCCAGCATTTCGCATAGGTGAATGAGAAAGCCAAGGAGCATGGTCTAAATGGGAAAATCCAAACTGTTCCCATCATTATGTGTACTTTCTGTTATTTCCAGAATAACTGAAGGGGCTTTTTTTTTATTTCCACCTTTCTTGTTTCAAGCATCCTTTTCCACCTCACAGAGATACCACAATTATCTCTAAGTCTTCCCACATAATCTCCCTTTCAGCAAAACAGAAGATCTGGGCTCCTTCCTGTTCCTCTTTGAATTTTTCAGGACAGCCATCAGGACTCCCCGGCAAAAGACAATCATTGCCAAGGAGCGGTGGGGCAGGGGGTGGTTGGTAAGACAATTCCTGGAGCAGAGCACATCTTCATAGGGTTTGCAGATCTCAGTGCCTGGTGTGGAGTACATGCTGTGAAGGAGCAAGAGGCAGGGAAAACAGCGGTCTTTTACAGACTGTGTTATCAAGTTCAATGCTGATGAGGAAGTGTGTGGGTGTTGAGGGATAGCAAAAGTTCCTCTTTTCACAGTTGGCCAATCCCACCAGCCTCAAGAGATGTAACTGCCCCATTGATTTCATATTTACCACAGTAGACCTACTTGGTGCAATACTGCTCAGTGCCAGCACTTCTCCTAGACAACTCTTCTTGTCAGACTCCAAACTCTTTATCTGAAAGTTTTAAGTCCTAGGTAGCAATACCTACTTGTTTGTTTGGTTTTTTGTTTGTTGTTTGTATTCTGTTGTTGTTGTTGTGAGTGGCAATATGATTTATTGTGTTTTCCACTCTCTACAGACTGTGCTTCCTTCTGCTTCTTTCAGTGTTCCTGTGTCCACAGAAATCTGTGAGAATATGTCACATTAATATTGTCACCTGCTGGAAGTGATTTCAAAAAATTACCCAACTGGCACCTCCATGAACTATTACACTAGATACAAACAACAGGCCTAAAGACCCACTTCCAAAAACCTCCCTTGTGTATCGCTGCAAACTGTTTTTCTTCTGATGCATGCTTTTTCAGCTCAAAGAAAAAAGTAATCCTGAAGTAAATAAATAAAGCTCACTGTCAGAGCATATATATCTCTACACGTGCAAATAATTATTGAAGACTAACAATATTTGCTAACTCACAAAAGAACTGTCTTTCATGTAATTATCTTACAAGCATCTTCAGAAACTATGTCTTATTTTTTTCCTGTAAAAGCTTTGCATTAATCCAAATATTTAGATGTTGGCAATGAATGGAACTTCTCCAAATGTAAGGGTTTTTTAAGGACGACAAAATTATTGATTCAGATGAATTTTGGAACAATGGGTTAACTCAAGACTCAGACAACACTTGTACAACTGACTTTCCAAATCTTCTGGTTGAACAAGAAAATAACGCAATAAATGGTATTGAAATAAAATGAAGCAAATATCCATAGTAACAATGTGTTTCCATCACTTTAAATTTGGCTGATCATCTGACTGTATGCATATGTCTGAAGAGCTTCCTAACTAGTTATAAGTGTTCTCAAAATAAGTGTTGTCATGCAGTTTTCTTTTCCATGAATAGGTGGGCCCATGGGCAATATTAAGTGATCACTTCCAAGGAAATAGCCCATGCATTTCAGAACACAGGTAGTTGCAGAAGTATTACAGATTAATTTGAGGTATACTCCTTGTCTCTCACTGTAAGTCTCAGAGAATGATCTTAATAATTCAGGCACAAGGGAAACCAAGGACAATGCCAAAATCATCCTGTTAATTCACAGGAGATGAAGAGAGATGGAGATGGGCCTAGCTTCTTGTGGGCTTTATTTGCTTTTACAAATATGCCTCAGAGCTATAGACGTAAAAAGATTTTGGATGTTTTGAGAGCAAAACAAAAGCAACAGTTGGCAGAATTTATTAAAAAGCATTATTGCTGAGATTGCCAGGTGAAAACAAACATCTGCCTTTCTTGGCAGTTTGTGCTGAGACTTATTCTCATTTTATAAGTCTATTCGATTGTCAACTGTTTATAACCACTGTGTGCCCTTTGGAAAATGCAGGTATAAGAAACCCTTGGGGATTAATAGGTGCTAAGATTGCCACCAAACCAGTACCACAGCATCAGGATCTCTGCTAATCTGTATCAGATTAAATTCTGGGCTGAATGGTATTTTGTGCTATCTCACTTGTTCCCATGATCTGACAAGGTATCTTCAAGGATTTTTTTTTTAAACTTGACCATGTCTAGGATAAAGCATGGCAGACTGACACAAACTGTGCCTTTTCCTTACAAAATCAAGACTTACTAGTAGTTGAGGATGAATGGGCTCACCAAGAAAGGACTTCATTTTTTGTAAAAAACAAACATAAAGAATCCCAGAGTCTGGTAATTGGCTCACTCTGCACCAGGTTTTCCACATCCCCTAGCCTTCTGATGAGACATAATTTCTCCCTCG
Source organism: Trochalopteron elliotii (assembly GCA_024734555.1). Classification (NCBI taxonomy): domain Eukaryota; kingdom Metazoa; phylum Chordata; class Aves; order Passeriformes; family Leiothrichidae; genus Trochalopteron; species Trochalopteron elliotii. Next base: position 75,831 of record JANPWX010018764.1, on the reverse strand, counting down.
ATATTTGCACCCTGTATGTAAGGCTGCCTCACCTTCTTCTAACCAAGTCCCTCATCAATCTCCATCATTGCTTTGAAACTATAGTGCCTCATCCCAGCATGGAAAGGGGCAGGAGATGGAGATATGGTGGGAGTTGCTCATCCGAGTGTAGTTTCCAATGTCTGTGTGCCTGTTGCTGGTACAGTGATGGGTGTGCTGCCAAGAGTCACAAACATTCCTTTCCCCTTAGCATCCGCTTCACACTGTACCCAAGATTTTTTAAATTGAGTTTTGTTGAATTTGTAAGGTTATCCTGCCTGAAATCAGCTCCCAGAAATCAGTCTTCTATCTAAGAGCCTGGTGTAAATGACAGTCATTATGATTAGCAACCACAATAACGACTTCCCTGACTAACCATCCACAGAAAAGCATATTTATCAAACACCTGCCTGTTTCTAGCTGCTGAAATACATGCAGTGTTCTTCCCACCACTGTGGATTCTCAGAAGGGCTGTTCATTGGTACTACTACACAAAGGGTGTGTCATCTCAGACATCTGTGTTTGTGGAAAAAAAAAGGCTGAGTTCAGCTCTCTGCTGCCAACTGGCTTTTCTTGGGTGAATCTCAGAGTTAAATATAGACCTGGACAGGCACACAAACACCCAGGGACAAGTCAAGACATGACAGCAATATACAGAATTTCTGTGGCTGGACACTTATGTGGACAGACAGCAAGTACAGCAGGGAGGAAAGTCAAGAAATCACTAGCTAGCTACCTCTCACACTGAATTGAAAGTATAGCATGCCGTATTCAAATTTAATTCATTCAGACAAATGTGTTGTTGCACTCAGTGTATTTCATGGATGTAGTTTTTATTGCTTCAGGAAACAATACTGTACATGCTCTCTTCCTCTTCCTATGTTTTGAATTTACAACCTATTTTGGATTTAAAGAGGGTCATGGGATTTTTCTTCCTCTTACTCACTATAATTAAATAGCATTTATGTACTTCTGAGTGGAAAGCTTTCCAAATGATTTTTTTCTTTTCATTATCAATCATTAGTTCTTTTGGGTTTTTTCTTTCACGACTCAGTCCTTTCTTTTCAGACATCTTGCTGCTCCTTCCTGACATGCATGATAGGTTAAACTTTCACACCAAAACATTTGGCACTTGCTCTTTATAGCTTGTTTTGGTTTATTTTCCCTGTGCAAATGCCTTCTCCCTGGCCCATAAAGTCAGTTCTGTCAGCCTGTAGATTCTACCCCTAAACACCTCTGACCTTGGACTTAATCTCTGTTCCAGACAGAAATTTTGTTTCCTTTTTCATCTTTTGAAATGTCTGACATACTTCTCAACTGTTGTTATTATCATTACCCCCTTCTATATTATATATTATAGCTCTGGTTTATTCTGCTCTGAATACATAAGCAATTGCTTCTTTTTTTCTCTTTTTATTTAGTCCATTGACCTCCATCCCCTCTCAGTTGTTGGGGCCTGAAGTCTTAGTTTGAGTACTGTTAATAAAGAGAAAATAAAAATAGCTCAGATTACTTAACTCTTGAACTCAAGCCTGGATGCATTTTTTTATGTGTTCTTATACCCTATTAATTTTGAAAAAGGCTTATGTGACAAAACTTGCAGATGACCTCAGCAGTAAAAAAATTTGCTTGGGTCATTCAGTCATTAAATATTTCAATTTCTGGATCTTTCATTCTCATGTGTTAAAAAAGAATGTAAGACTGGGGATCATATCCATGGATTCTTCTTGCTTATGTTCAATGACCAAGAGGAAAACACTGTTTAGTTAATAGGAAAGGGAAAACATTTTAACTGAAGAGCACAAATTATTTGTCTGTTTGTGCCCATTCACAGAACTCTAAGTTCAACACATGGGAGAGAGACTTCTTGAGATTTCAGACAACAGGATCGCGGTGAAAAGTATGATGTCAGAACAGAATCTTCAGTCCTTCCTAAAAGATCATGCACCCAGAGACAGAATCAAGAAAACCCTTATCTGGCAATAAAAAGCTTTCTGAAGTCAGAGGTAGACAAAAACTCTTTGTATATTGTAAAGAAAAATGTATAGCCAAATTGTCTAAAAATAAATGTTTTATTAGCAAAATCACAGAATAGCACTAAAAATGCCCAAACTATTCTCATTTCCCTTTTTATTGCCTGTTTGTAAGATCACTCCTTTACAACTTTTGAGAGCTTAGCAGATCTTTTGAATATATTGAATTTCCTCTTTCTTCCTGACTCTTTTTTTTCCACTGAAACCTCTGGATACTTGTCTCTCAATAATGATACAAACGGATGTAGCCACCCACAGCCTTGCAGTCAGTCCTTCAGAGTCATTCTTGCATTTCATAAATGCCTGCATGTTATGACCCCTTTCCAAACTCACTTTTTAGTTGACTGCAATGCCTGATTAGAGGGGCAGTGCTATTATCAGCCAAGGAGAAATTATGAACATACAAGCAGGAGAAAAACTGCAGTTGATACTAAAAATAAAAAGTTGCAATGTTGATAGCTGAACTGCTAACAGAAGGAGAAAGAGTTTTGCCTACAAATTTTTTGAAAGCAAATGTTTATCTTGTTTGACCTTACATATCTCAGCTTCACATTACTCAGAAATTTGTTTATGCTGTGTCACCTGCCAGTGGAAGATTTCATTAGTTCATCTAGTGAATGAAAACCCAATCAATTAATGATTAAAAATGTGCTCAATCACACCAACACACATGGGAGCAGCAAGCTAAGCTTTTAGTGCCTTTGAAAGAGAGGCCCATCCACTTGAAACTAATAAATCCATGAAGCTTGATAAATGAATCATCGTCACTAATTACATGCTGATTAATTTTGTACTTACTTCATTAATTGAAGACCATAAAGAGCTAGAAGTGGCTGGGGGAAATGCCCAGAGGCTGTTTTCCCAAACCCAATAGTCTTTGTTCAAGGCTGAGTAGGGGCAGGCTGTGGTAGCACACGCTGATGTGATACCAGAATGCTGCATAAATGCTGCTGCCAACACTGGGGCAAGACTTCAAAAAGCAGAGGTGAGAGTGCCATGTACTGTTTGCTGCCTCCCTGAGCCACCAGCTTCACCTCAACGCAATCTTGACCTAGGTTTGTGCCACCACAGCAGCAGAGTGCAGGTTCTCCTCTCCAGATGTTTCTTTTGGTGTAGTGATGCACCCCACACCCCCAGCAGGTGCTTCCAAATAGGGAAAGAGGTTTGGTTTACCTTCAGACATTACAGGAAGTTTACCTAGAACCTTCCATACCTTGCTGAAAAAGATTGGCTCAGTGTCAGCACAGGGGCATGGGTTGGGCTCTGAGAGTGTAACTCAAAGCCCCTTCCTGATCTCATTGGCTGCAAGCCAGGTTATCCCTCTTAAAACATTCAGTGTTTAAGAGCACAAAAGGCTTTTTGGAAGTGTCTTAGCAAAGTGCAAGAGATTTCTCAGGCACCTGTGCATGACTTTTTTATTTGTTTTCTGTAACATTTGTTATTTTGTTATTTTTGCCTATTAAACCTTTCGATTTACAAAACACTTTCAAGGAACAGTCTCGCTCAAATTAATTATAGCCCCTTTTCTGCCAGGCTGGCCCTCAGAAGTGTGGGTCAAACCCATTTCTTGGAAATTCCCAAATCTCTACAGATGAGATGTCTCAGTTGCAGAGATTAAAGTTGAAACCCTTGTGCATATAGGCAAAACAAGAATATTGAGTCAGGAAGTTTCTTACTGTACAATGTTCACCTCAAATATTTAAGGAGTTCCCCAACCACATCATGGATCCTCCTTTTGAACAAACAGGCTGTGCTTCAGCCCCTTGAGCCTCTGCCAGGTGAAACATAGCAGAAGAAAGACACAAATGTCCTGCACTTCCCAGTTCAGCAAGGTCTGAACAAAGTGGGTGCTTTGTGAGATGTTCATACCTTTCATGATTCAGAAAGTGTACAAATACAGCTATTGTGGAATTTCCCCTATTCATTGCCAGGAATCGCTATGATCACGCCACAGGCACTGCAGATCTGGAGGATGAAATGTGTGCTAAGGTAATGTGGAAAATCATTGCCCTCCTACCCAAAGGCACTGTGATACCTAGCTGGCTGAGGGAAGGGTCAGGGCTGCAGGGTCAGGGTGTCTCTGCAGAAGCAGCAGCAGTAGTTATCTCTGCAGTCTCTCAAAAGACTGTCTGTTCTAGAGAAACAGACTTTGCTGGAGTGAGGATAGTGTTCTCAATGTTGAGAAAGCTGAAGAACAGCTTGTGTGTGATTCATCTGAACTCATAAAAGCAAGTAGGAGACTATTTGAACAGGTACTTGCTTACAAAGGTAAAGATGAAACAGAGCTGGCAGGAATTCAGGTTGTGCATGGTTGAGGCATAACCCCTGACTGCAGAGTGATCATATTTGTGTTACAAAGCCATGTAGCAGTCATGGTTGGCATTAACATACCATTGGTCTGGGTGTTACTACATATTGTCTGGATACTATAAAAGGAGATGATAATACTGTTAATATATTCTTGTTGGATGAGTAGTAGCTGATCAAACACTTGTAAAAACCAAAGTGAACACAAGAAGTGTTTATTCAAATAAACTGCATAGTTTCATGTGTGTGCCATTCCTAACATCAGTAAGTTTCTATTTGAAACACTCAGAGGAGGAATTTCCTTTTTTTGTGTCAGAGTACCAAAGCCAAAATAAAGGTCTGTAGGTGCATTATGAGTTCAGATTTAGATGGCTTGCATCTACATTTTATGTATAATGTATTCCAGCAGAATGTCTGTAGATGCCTAGGACATTTCAAAGTATTGCAAATACTGTAATTGTAATGTTAATTATTCTTTGCATGTAAATAATTAATAAAGTCTTAATTTGACATGGTCAGTTTCCTGTGTGTTTTATTACATGTTATGTAGTGTACTAGTGCTGAAATCAGAGAAGACAACTGGAGTTGAATAGATGCATATAATTCTATTTATAAATTCTTTTCCACATGCTACATGGCAAAGTTAATGCCATGTTTTACTGTGTCTCCTGAAGTATCCTACTTCTTCATCTCCTTGCTCAGTGTTGATGTGCCAGTAGAATTCTGTGTGAATTACTGTGTCCTTAGCTTCCGTTCTTTTACTTTGAAAGAAAGGGAATAGCCAACTTAAAGACTGTGGCTGCACATGTCCACAAAACATCGATGCTTACAGGTATTCAGTTTTATACCATTTCTCAGACCTGAAACACCTGAGGTGGTAACGGCTCAACATAATTTAAAAGGCTAAGATGGGGTGTCCTGTTAGGTAAGGACGAATGTTTTGAATCTTTCTAATTTCTTTGTTTTGAATCTTTCTAATTTGTGCCTCATACCTTTAAAAATTATCTTTTCACTTTGGCACTCTGAAATCCGATAATCTGTTTCTAGTCAAAAACCTTAAAATTCCAGATTATTCATGCATGTTGCAGCATGGCTTCTTGATAATTTCAAATCACTTGAACAGTTAATTCCTCCAAGTACTCCAAATGAACTCCAACTTTCTGAAAAAGAACTCTTACTTCTAAAAGGGTTAGTTGATTTTTTTTGTCAAGTTATAAGATACATCTACAAAAGATCGGATGCTCAATTTGCAATGTGTTATCTTCTGCTTCCCAACTGGCAGACAGGGGTTTAACCACAGTTACTCATCCTGTAACTCTTCCCACTCTGGTTTGGAAACAATTACTACAGACACGCTCCAACATGCCTTTCAACAGACCAAATTATCAACCTGAGCCGGTGTGGGAATACCACACCTCCTCCAGGAGCAGCCTCCCTTTCCCATGCACTCTGCACATAGTCAAAGTCCTACCCTAGTGCAGCAAAACTCTTAGCTCTGGAGAGGCCACTGCACTCCACAGCCCCATTGTGCTTCAAGAGGTGACAGCTGGGGTTTCTCCCAGTTAGAGAGAGCTGCCACTGCTGTTGGGGAAACCACAGTGACACCAAAGGTGCACCTTGCTTCCATGGGTGGTCATAAGTGGCTTAAAATTCCCTGGTCATTTGGAAAGAGTTGGCCTTTCCAGGAATGAATTGTCTTGGTTCTCCTGACCAGCTTATAGTTTATGTAAAACAGGGTAAATATCCAGAAGAAAAGGACTGAGGTCTTGGAAGAAACTCAGTATCCGGAAGATGTTTCGAGTCCCTTTTCTAGTTGCTTACTCCTGCTCTATGCTTGTGTCTTTTTGTGCACTTACCAAGTATATATCTCCTTTTTAAACTAGAAATCTCAAGAGAGAAATAGTTCCTGCCTCCAAATCAAGTTTTCAACACGGAAAACAAAGTCCCAAACCTAAGTTCCAAGGATTCAAACCTAGTTAGGACAAAAGGTCCTAAAAATAAGAAAAACATTTAAAAACATAAAGTTTTGAAAATTCAAATGTCATGAATTTTGGTTTAATTTTGACCATAGACTTATTCTCAGTAATAATCAATATCTAAATGATTGACCATAGACTTAATTATAAATTATCTTTAATTATTAATTACTAATTTTAATTAATTACTAATTTTAATTAACATGCTACCAGAAATAAAAGTTAGAATTCTTTTAATTGTCAACTAGAAAGAAAATTAAATAGTATTGACAGGAAAAGTTTTCATATGAGCAATTTTTTCATATGGAAAGCTCTTATTAGAATGTAGCTTTTTACGAGGGATTATTCTCCTCCAAAAACATCACCCAGATCAATTTACCAATTATATTAGACTTGAGAAAAGGCACAGCACAGACTTTCAAACTTCATAAGTAGTTTGAGACACCTTGTGACACAATTCCTTACTTTTGATGAAGAACTGGGATGTTTTCTTTATAGTGACTCAAGATAACATCCTTTGCTGTGGTCAAATAGGCAGAACAGTATCAACCATTTTGTACTCAATACTGGTGTTGGTTGCTCAAGAGTACTATAAAAATCACGTAGTGAGGGAGAGGTGAGGAAAGAGAGAGATAGACATCCTAGCTGCGGCAGTCCTTGGGATGAAAGTTTGAAGAATTTCTGTGGGGTTTTGTTGTGGGAAAATACATCTGAGCAGCACATTGTCAGTGCAATATATATATAGACCTGTATTCCAGAACAGGTCTGCCTTTAGTGTTGTTTTATGTAAAATCAGGGATATACTCTTTAAAACTCTTATCTGCTTGCTTCTTGCTTATATTCCTCTGTCACTGAGGGCATATCACACAATTCACAGTGAATCAGATGGAGAAAGCTCAGGCAAACGTTTCTGGTTTCTTACAGTAACCTTGAATTGCACTTAACTTTATGACAGATTGAATAATAAAAGATACTCACTTTTGTCCTTTAACTCATCAAATTAGAGTCTACTTTTAAATCTACAATCAGTGTTTCCTGGAGAAACTTCTTTTACCTCTGTGCACCAGCATGACTTCCAAGCGCTGGGTGTTGGACCTCGGCGCTGTGCTTCCAGCAGCACTGGTGCCTCCCACAAATGCACATTCTGGGTAGCTCTGGGTAGCTGTCTGGGGCTGACTTTCTCAGCCCCGCTGCTGAGGACAAGCCAGAGCATTTGGAGATAAATCTGCTGGAGCAGGGCACACAAGAGAGTTTCAGTGAGAGAAGGGAAATTCCCAGTGTCAAGTCATCTGGCGCTGAGTGTGGTTACCCATTGCTTGCCCCGTCCCGGACCATCGCTGCCCCGTGGGCTATTTGCTCACACCACAAACAGGCTGCTGGGAGCAAGCTGCTCACAGTGTGCACAGGCAGGGTGCAGACAGCTGCTTCCACACAGCACACAGGCGCTCAGAGGATTTATGGAGTCAGCTGGCCGCCTAACAGGATGATGACATGTTAGGGTTTTTTAGAGAAGCCAGAGAACTTCTCTACTTTTGTCATGTGCTACAAAGTGGTAGAGGGCAAGAACACTGGGGAAATTTGCTGTTTATTTTGAAGGTGTGTATTAGGTTTCCCACAGCTGAGAGACATGCAACTTAGCTTCTGTGGCCCCTTAATTCTTGGGCTTCTGCATTCAAATAAGTAGGAGAGAAGAGAGGAAATCTAGGAATCATCCTTCCCTTCAGCTCTTTGATTTATAAAACTTCAATTCCTGGTCTTCAAAGAGAGAGATGGTCAGGTCAAGCAGAGGCACACTGCCATCCACCCACACACACTTCTTTTGGTAGTTTTGGGTTTGTTTGGTTTGTTTATTTTGCATGCACAGCAGTAACTGCTTATAACCAGAAGAAAGAAAAGGGCAAAGCAAAAGGCTGAGTAAAAGTTTATAAGAAAATGTCAGAAGACTTTTAAAGATTCAAATCCCAAAAATTCCACTCCCTTATCTTCGAGATTAAACAATTAATGTAAGTTACAGTAGCTCTTCCTTTACCATTAAAATGAGGCAGTACAATCAACGCTTCATAATACACACTGAGAGACCTCTGCTTGATAACTGTAGAAGCACTGAAACGCCTAATAAACAAGTGTCTATTTTCAATGACTCTCGAGTTCAGGCTCACTAGGAAGTAAAATTTCCCCTAACACAGGATGAAATAAGGAAATCATCAGTTACCTTAGCAACCCTTTAAAAAAAGAACATGAATCTATCCAAAGGGCAACTAATCTAATTACAAATTATTGTAAAGGTTACATGAACGACAGTAGCAAGAGGAAGCCATGATTCATTATTTTAGTCTATGGGAAACAGTATTGCCTTTGTGCTCCTGCACAGACTCTTCTACTGCTGTGCTCTGCAGACCGTCTGCCAAGGGCTCCTGCTTAATGCCCAGGACTGACCAAAATGCTTTAACTGAAAAATCTGGCCTAGGCTCACTCACTGGCAGTCTAACTCTTTATCTCTCCTGGCTCGTAAACTTCTCCCACCAGGGAGATGGGGGCCCAAAGCAGGCATTTTCTTGTTCAGTCCTGTGTATAGCTCGTGGCACAAAATTTTTGAGAACACTTGAGCATTGTTCAGGGCTGCCTACCTGTGAAATCATCCTCTGCCTTTTACACATCCACACAGGTGGTGGGCAGTGATATGTATTAATACCATAGCTACCATTTAATAGCACTTAACTTACAGGGTGGTCCTACCTTGCACTTTGTGACAGGTTGGGTGTGTCAGACCAAGGAAAGTGTCCTGCCCACCAGCACTTTTCTGAAAGCACTACATGCTCCTCCTGAGCAATTTTATCCTCAATATACCCCAAAGATGGTGTGTGCACTTTGAAGGTTGTGTCTCCTGGAGCAGAAGAGGTCTTGCCACAAACTCCAGCTTTCATCTTTGCCACACATTTTACCAGAAAGATGAAGGCTTCACCAATGTCAGTGTCTGAGTGGCAGAGAGCAGACAAGGTGAAACATGGGGGTTAATGGCAAAGGGAGAGAATCCCAGGTTTCATGGATAAATTCTCCAGCACGAGAAATGATCTGTACCCTTTGGCAGGAACACAGTTTAAAAAAGGTGAATCAGAACTTCAGTCTCATTGTTTTTAAGCATGATCCTTACTTAAGAGGAAGAAACACAGGAACTTAGAGGTTGCATCTTCCTTAAACTGCTTCCTGTACTCATAAATTTGCGCAAAAAATCCTTCCCTTACCAGGTTGTTTAAACCAGATAAAAGTCACTGTGAAATAAGCTGGACATCTTCACTCAGTTCTTCAGCCTGATATTCCTAAAAAATACAAACTGTGACTGTAATAGAGGGTTGGTGGGCTTGAATGTTGGCTTAGGTTTTGATTATAATGTCATGAACTTCTGTTTTTCTGGGATGGCATGGAGTCTGTGAACCACCCTTAATTTCCAAGGTGCCGAGAGAACCTGACATTTCCTAAATCAAACAGCAGCTCTTCCCATCCCTCAGTCTTGGGACCTCCACAGGGACCTCCATGCTGCTGAGTGGAGGGGGAGCATCCCAGTCACATCCCAGTGGGATGCAGAATGTACTCACCAGCCTCCATACACCCTGCTGTTCTCTAGAAGGAAATCCCAGAGGCTATGAGAGACAATGTCTTTCCCAGGTTTAAATCCCCCCAGCTGTGTGCTGGCTGTGAGTTTCCTATTTTGAGTGTAATTTAAAATCTGCCTTTGTATTATCTTTGGCACATATACCACAGATTGCCAGACTTGCTTCAGGAGATTCTGTTTGGGCTCAAGCTGGGAAAAAAGATTTCTGGGAAATCCCTGAAATCCCACCAGCTCTTCTGTATTGCGTAAGTGCAGCACCATGTACAGTGTTTGGTTAGAACCTGTGGGAACATCTGTGAGATGGAGAAGCTGAGAGGATGCCTTTCCATTTCCTTCACCTGGAAGTGGAATGTTTTCACCTGAGCAAAAAGAAGACTTTGTGATAGGGTAGAATTTTGTGCTGATGTAGTAGAATTTCACATTGTTTCTCACAAGTGTGCATGGACAGCAAGACATCATGCCTTAAAATGCACTTCAGAGGAATGAAATTAGATGAGGCATAAAGGTAATATGTTCATTCTGTCTCCAGGAAAAGGTAGAAGGGTGTGTTGGTACGAGCCTAAAAAAGAAACCTGGGTTGTGAAGGATTCAGTAATTTTTGGTTTCAGTGGCTTGGGAACTACTTCTTTCATTCCCCTCCCACCCCTACAAGGCAGTTTTGACACCTCCTCCCAACTCTGGGTTTCTGTAGCACCCCAAAGAACCATGAAGACCACACTTCTCCAAAAGCAGCCTCCCAAATGTCTGAAAAAGAGAGTGACAAACTCCTTCTGCAGCACAGGCAAGGATCCTCCTGCTGTTACTCCTGATCTCATTAAGTCATTAAAGGAGACTCTAGACTTTTCTGGCACCATGTGGATAAAGAGTGGCAAATAGTCTCTGCAAGCAGAGTATCAGCCTTGTTTCACCGAGATATTTATTATGCAACATAAAAAATGGGAAACGGAGGTGGGGGGAGTTGCAAGGTCACACAGGAAACGTGCAGCCCAGCTGGAAATAAAAACATGGGTCTCCTGACTACTGTGACCAACAAGCCCTTTCCTTTCTGCATCAACAAAGGCTACTCTGAAAAATGTCATTCATTTCTCTGACAGCACAAGAGCGTTTTATATGCAGAAATTTAAATTATTTATTATTGTTATCATCATCATCCCTATTCTGTTCTTTTGAGAAAGCCGTTTGGAAAATGCTCAGAAATGGAAAAATTTAGTTCTAGGTATTTTTCTCTCTACCTTACTCTTCTGTGCAGATAAATTGTTGGAGGTATTTTTCAGTATTTCTCAGTTGTACTTCAAACAGCCAGATCTCTATTCCTTTCAATTTATTTTGATCCTGTGCTGTGATCTCCCAATGTTAGCAGTAATTTAACTGATGGCCAGCAGGAGGAGAAACAGACCAATGTGTGATCCTCCACACAGGAAATAGAGATTAAATGGTTTATGTGGAAAGATGGTGTTAGTGGCAGCTTGAAGTGGAATCACTCCTGCCAATAGTTTTGCATCAGAGTGCTGTTTGAGCTTCAGGACACTGCTGGTATGTCCATAACTCCCTCAAAGCACAGCGTGGCCTGGTCTGCTCTCTGTGGCTGCCAGACCTGTTAGGCTACACACACATCCTCCACTTGACCCCTCTGGGTTTGCATTGTGCATGTCAGGGAGCAAATGTATAAAAGAATCATCACACCTCATGGCACAAGTTTTATCTTGCTCTTCTTTAAACCCACTTGTAGGTGCTGCCATGCCTCAGCATGCCATAACTCCTGATCCCCCTCTGCCCAAGTAGGGTGAGAAAAAAGGACCTGGGGGAGGAAAGCTGCAGGAAACTGTGCATGTTTTCAAGAGCACAAAAGTCCTTAGGAGCTGAAACACATGAGACTTTCACTGAGACTGGCACCCTTGGTTTTGCGTGGGTCGCTGTGATTCAACCATCAATGCCAGTGGTTGTACAATGGGCTGCTGTATAGGAGCAAATTTCTTTGACAGGGTGCGGCCAGGCCGCAGGGATGGAGGTTACTTGTTTGTCTTGTCAGGTCTGCAGCATCTAGGGCCAGGTAAAACCCTGCAGAGGCACAGAAAGCCCTCACCTCTTCCAGCACCTGCCAAGCATGGTTGGGATGGGAAAACCTGGCAGGTTGTCGGGTGAGGGTGAGAGACCTCACCAGAGGGAGCTGGCAGTGAGTCAACAGCACCACAGCTCTTATTTAAGATCCTTCCAAAATCTCACATGTGCACAATGCAGCACATCTTTAGCAGAAACAGGACCTTTTTCATCTGTGACAACAATATCCTGTCAGCATGGTCTTAAAAATCGGTATTTCTTATAGGGTTGCCAATTTCCTTCAGTGTAGAGTTGGAGGTTTTTTTCCATTTGCTTCACACTAGGTTAGCTTTCTGTAGCAAAAAAAAAAATTAACAGGATAAGATGTATCATAGTAAAATCAGTCTGGAGAGTCCAGTAGAGATCATAGAAGTACACTCTGAAACTGCAATATAAAATCAAAGTAAGGACGCACACTGGGATGAAAAGTCAAATATTCGTATTCAATATGCTTGTGAACCTAGCAGATAAAACATTTATTTTGAGCTGTAAGAAAGAAGGTAGGATGCTAAGATGTGAAAGTAAATCTGTACTGGTCTTCCCAACGCCTTGTCTGACTCACTGACATTCTCTTCAAACAAGAGTATTTGCTGCAGAAGTGTATTTTTACTAAAATAATATTGAGAGTGATGTGATTTTCACACTATGCAGTAATACACAGCATTATGCCAATAAATGACTTTTAAAGACAAGAATAATGGAGCGATGTCATGTGAAAGGAAATGAGAAAAAGCATACACCCTGATCCACATCTAAAGGTTTTTCTGCAAGACAGACTTAGACTTGCATGTTTACCAGTATGCTTCTCACATCTCAGGTTCTGGTTCTGTGCACAGCAGTGCTGCTGAGCCCCTGCTGAGCATTTCAGTGACCATATCACAAAGTGCCAGTCCCTTTGATATAAGCACCCTGAAAGTCCCAACTCTTTTGCTGTATCACACATATTCATAGCAGAAAATATGGCCTGCAGCCATTATGACTCAAAAACAAGGATAAAATGATAAACTACTCTAACTTTTAATATACATCAGTGGTCACAGACATCACACAGGCAGATGTAATTTCAGGTTTATCTTCAGGAGACAGTCAACAATCCTTTCCTCTCACTGTCAGAAGGGATAAAACACAACTGATCCCTGCTTCATTGCCAGTAACACGTGGGCTGACAGAGCCACAGAAGAGGTCCCCTCTCTGTGGACTGTTGCAATGACAATTTTTGACTTACTTTTTGTTTGTGCTACCCTTATGACTTAAAATTTTTCTTTCTTCTTAAAAGTCTGCTCTCTTCTTGCAAGGAAAGCAGGGGGAATGCCAGTCCTTCTTAGCTGTGGCTATTTTCCCAAAACCTATCCTCTCATCCAGTTCTCTCTGCTCCCCCTTGAGTCTAAGCAAAGCAGAATGAAGCTTCTTGAAGTTTCACGAGCCTCAGTTATATTACTTTGCTATCACAGGGACCTCACCTTAGATGTCTAAAAAGGAGTTGTACCTCTTCTTATGAAAATGAGTTTCAGACAATCTCTAAACTTTGATAAGGAAGTTGTTACTTACTTACTACTTCTGTAGCTGGAGTATATTCAGTGTGTGGTTTGAAACACCTATCAGAGAAATGTTGATGGAACTCAAATTATTGTTTTCTTATTGTGAAGTCTATTTGGCATTTTCCATTTATCTAGGTGGGTGAATCTCTTTTCTTAATGGATATAATTTAAAAGCAAAAGCCCAGCATCATTATAAACAGATAAAATGTGTGCCTTCTTCTGTCTACCTGGCTGCATTCTCAAATCAAACTTTGATTCTCTGGATGTCTGTGAGGCACAGATCCTAGGACAGCACAGCTGTTAGCTGAAGAGAAAACCACCATTCTGGCAAAAGGCATTATTCCAACAGCAAAGCTAATTTCTGTACCTGTAAATTTAATCAAATTCACCTGGTTTGATATATTTAAAACAGTTCTGCCAAAAACATTTGTATTCTTATCAACAAATGTATTCTTATCAGTTAGTACTTGCACAAAAGAATACATTTTCCTCTAAATTTGTTTTCCAAAGAAGTTGAGTTGTTTTAGCTGAGGTAATTAACCATTAAAAAGTAATCACAGGATAATTTAGATTGGAAGACTTTATAGGCAATCTGCTCCAACGCCCACTTTGAAACAGCTCCAGTTATATTAGGTTGTGCCAGGACTTTGTTAATTTAAGGTTTGAATATCTCCAAGGACTACCCTGAACTTTGTTCCAAAATTGTTAACATCATCATGTTACAGAAGTTTTTCCTTGTACCTAGTAGGGTTTCCCCCATTCCAGCATATGCCTTTTACCTCTTAACCTGCTGCTGTGCATCCCTGAGCAGAACTTGTACCTTCCCACCAGGCAGTAACCAAGGCCTGGTATCCCCTTTCCCTCCTCCTCACAAGGCTGAACAAGCTCATTGAACTCCACTTCCTGCATATGCCCTGTGTTCCAGCCATTACAGGGGGCCTTCCACTGGACTCCTTCCTGTATGTCAGCATTTGCTGTCTGCTGTGAGCCCAGGGTAGCACACCAGGAGCAGTCTCACCACTGCTGAAAACTTGTGAAGGATCCCTTCGCCTTGCTGGTGCAATGCTTTGCTACACGGGTGCACTTCTGCCTCCTCACCAAATTGCATCCCACTAGGATCCCTGGGAATTTCCTGCAGAACTGTTGCCAGCTGGATGACATCAGCATGTCCTAGTGCAGAGCTTTGTCCGTTCCACAGGACCACATTTACACTGGTGTTTGTTCAACAAACCTGTCCTCTTTGAACAGTAGCCTATCTTACAGTACATTTTGGCACAACCCCACATTTGATTTCATCTGCAAATACACCAAGAGTGCTGCAGTCCAACCCATCATCCAGGTCAATAAGGAAGGCAATAAACTTTACTGGTCCCGCTGCTAATCTGTGGAAAATACTGCTTCTAACTGGGCCTCATGCTGCCACCACCACCTTCTGAACCTGGCAGTCCAGCCAGTTTGTACACCACCATTTTACAGTGTACATACCCTATATCCCACTGGTTTGACTACAAGGAGTCTAAGGATGACCATGTCAAAGGCCTTACTTAAATGTAGAACATCCCTCCCCCTTACATCACTGTATAAAGCAATCAAGCTGGTTGAGAACCATTTGTCCATCTGTCTGACTGAGCTATTCCCAACCCCCTTCCTGCCCTTTCCACGGCTGGAAGTGACTTTCAGGAGGAATTTTTCTATCACCTTTCAAGGAACTGAGCTGTGGCTAATACTCCTGGGAGGAATAACCCAGGATGGATGATTCATTCTGACATTATTACTGCTTGGCCAAGCAACTGATTAACAAGCTCCTTGAACGAGAGCTTAATTACTGAGCAGGGTTAAGCACCCATGTACAAGTGAGACCATTTTTTTCTTTTGGAGATTGTTCAAACTTGAGATTTGCAGGAATTCAATTAATGTAAGCCTATTGAGGTCAATATGTTTGTAGCAATGTGATCTGTGTATGCACTATTGGATTTATCACTTCATCTAGCAAATTCCTGTGAAAGAAATTATGAGCTAGGCTTATGAATTTTTTTTTTAATAAGTCTGTAAGAAGGCATCTTACTTAACCTAGAAATGATAATTGCCATCTCCATAATACGATCCTTTTCTGTGGGGATATCTTCTATTTTAGAGCCCTGGAATTTGAAAGAATAGCAGTGACAAAATCATAATGCATTGGCAAAATGATAACATATTCGCACATGTTTTTCCCAAATACTTGTGCTGGGAGCAAATGAGTCCTACAAGGACACATGCCTACGTGCAGAGTACAACAGATCAATAAAAGGGCATATGATTCACACCTAAATAATTGTCTGTCCTTTAAATCAGCTAAAGGCCATCTCAAGTTAAACACTAAAAATCATGCGGTTTTCTGCCTTCTATAATGTTATCAAAGTGAGCTTTTAAATGCTTTGTTTTATTTTTAGCTTATGATATGATATGGAGAGGATGGATGTCCTGCTATCCCAGGAAAAAAACAGAAAAAAGGATTTTTCTTATTGCAAATGCTTCTTAGATTCTTTAAAGTTTCCCCCTTCTTTTCACAGTGTTTTATTTGGCAATTGTAAAGTATAAAAAGAATGCTAATAAAGCCATTGTTTGTTCAATCAGGCAGCCAATGGATCTTATTAAACTTCTTTAAAATATGTCCTAAATTCTAATTGTGGAAGACTAATAAATAAACATTGCCATTGTCTTACAAGGTTAATCAAACTGATCAAATACTACCAGTAATTTTAAACTAAAGGGGAATAATTTCAATGGACCAATGTAAAAAAAAATTGATAATACAGCTTTCATTTGGAAAAGAGGACAATTTTAGGTCATAAAACTAGTGTGCTGTGTTATGCAGCTGAGTTCTATTGAGATATGGGTACATTTCTGTTCTCCTATCACTGAAGACCAATGAAACCTGGTTTATCTTCAGACTAGCCATCAAAACAAGGATATAATATGAGCTCAACCCTGATCTCACATCTCTTAGATGTAGGAAATAAGAAGTGCTGCAGCTTACAAGACTGTCTGAAGCAAAGTGCAAAACTGGATAGTATTGTTGTAATTCCTGAAACACTGCTTTAGATGATCATTCCCTGTACAAGGCAGAGGGGATACACTCCAGGAAGGAGGCTAACTTTAAAATTAATGTGAACACTAAATGCCTATGACAAAGCAAGACTTAATTTGCGTTTTAAAACACCTTCCTGTACATAAATCTATCTGAATGTAACCATTTTCTCACAGATTGGAGACAAAACACTGCTAAACTCAGTGCTGAGCCAATATCCAAAACCTCATGAATTATTGACTCACTCTGCCCTACCTCTCTTCTTGGCCTTTATCAAACAGTTTTATTGTCCTCTCTGAAACTTATTTAAATAATCAAGATTAAATCTGAATTATTGCCCACCACACTTAAGTATAAATCTTGTGGTAGGACTTGGGTCATCCCTATGGGCCCCTTCCAAATCAAGTTACTCTATGACCTCTAGACAATACCGTTTTTTTCACTCAGGCACACTGCAGATCAAACAGCTACATACAGCTGCCTCTATCTCATGTGGGAGCATGTAAAATCCAGTGCTGCAGAACAAGGGTGGGTGTTTAACAGCCACCTTCACTATGTCACTCTTGAAATCAATCATGAGCTCCCTTTGATAAGAGTGGGCTAGAATGGCAACATACGGAAAATTTTCCAAATTTTCAGGATATAGATTTACTTTGCCTTCTTGTACTCAACTGTTTACTGTCTTCAGGCATGCACACTTATTGCAAAACAAACTTTTGACAGCTTGATTAATAGCTGCAATCCTGGAGTTGAACATGTTTCTGCCTATATATGACTCACCCACCAGTTATACAGGAATTAACCTTATAAGTATTTTGCTTCCTGTGAGCCAGGTTTGGTCTGTAAAGTAATTTCCAAAACAGTAAGTATTGGGGTCCATAATAGCTAATTTTCTAAACAGTAAGTTTAGACATGAAGAGGAACTTCAGGCTCTGAGTAGAATGTTAAGGAATTACTGCCTACCTCATTTTTATACATGCTGCACTTAACATGAAATTATTTAACACTATTGTGTCCTCTATGTTAACAAAGTGTAATGAAACATTTACATGGCTTTAATGATGGAACTTAGCAAGAATGTGTAAGAATTCAGAAGACCTGAGACATTAATGATTTTTTAAAAGAGGCATACAAAAAATTGTGAGTTACATCTTAAAATAGGATGAAAACAAAGTTTTGTTCCAAATTTTCAAAGTTGGTCTTAAACCAGAAGACATTTTCATGAACCAAAACTGCAGGAATAGAGAGAGGATGGAAGGGAGGAAGAGATGAGCTGGCATCCTTCAAAACAAAGCTGCTAAATGCTGTAATACAAAGAGAAAGATAGATATGTTATTTCATCCTCCATTCTTTCTTTTGGGATGTCAGTCCTACAGAAAACTTAAATCTTGATTAGGTTCTAAAGCAGTGAGATACACCAGTGCTGTCATGACATTGCATTAAGAATATCAATACTACTTGCATCACTTTTTTCTAGACTTGGAGTTATTGCTGTGGTGGGAAAAATTATTTATTCTTTTGAAACTTTAGCTGGTGATTCTGCAACGTTTATAACATTGCATTCAGGAAATAGAAGAAGCTTATTTAAAATTAAGTATGTAAAATGTACTGCTAAAAATGGTTAATTAATCTTGACAAAATTCTCTCATAGCTTTGCCACAGTGATCAGATTTTCATGAGATTCTAATTCTCTATTCTGAGTCACCTCAAAGTTTTCTTGGGGTACGGGATAATTATATTATTATATATTAATCTGAATGCTTAAAAAAGATGTCACCTTCTCCAGAATTTTGTAACAGGCTTGGCTATTGAAAACTTCTGATACTCAGGTGTTCCTATTCTGCTTCTGTACATAAGGCACGTTTTAACTAGAATATCAGGTGTTACGAGAATAAGTTTAATACATTTAAGTCCAGTACATATTGTTTTTCTGAAGGTAGTCGTTACATTACCAGTCCTCACAGCCTAAAAGTGAGGACAAACAAGCTTTTGCCTATGCAACAGTCCCTGAGTTGTCAATACGGAGCATGCAATGAAGCATTGCCTTCTCTCTCATGCATCGCTAGGCTACTGTCTTGCAGTCAGAATACCAGTACCCTCCCTCCTCATGTCCACACATACACCCATTCCAACCACATCTAATTCAGTTTTCAGTTGCCTCCCCCTTTTGCTGTTTTCCCTAATCTTTAACATCTTAATGGATCCATCCCCTCATTTCCTGCTTTACTGTGGGAAAGACTTGTTCTTCTATCTATGCCCATGAAGAAATCTGGTTTTAACTTTTATTCCATCTGATACCTGAAGAAATTTGGTGAAAAAAACCTTAGCCACTTAAGTTTGACTGTCTCTGTCAAACACCTTGACTTTGCTATTGAGTGTTAAACTGCAAGGTATTATAGCAGAAGTGCACCCACCCATCTTCAGATGACCAGCAAGAGAAATTCAGACTTCATTACCAACAAATACATGGTGATCTCCTGCCTGATATAAGGGAGAGTGTGTAATTGAGGAAAAAGTGCAGTCCCCAGCTATGCATTGCTGCCCCATGCTCTCACCAACTGCAGCCAGCTCCAGGTGTTGAGGCTAAGCAGCTCTCATGCTAGTAAGAGCTAGACAGTTGCTGCTCTTCATTTAGTCAGCAGTCAAATAGCTCAGCTATGGAGAAGATAATGATTGGGCACAGTGAGTCTCAGAGCCTCTGTGTTCATTAGGAAGGAAAACAACCTCACACAGTAAAGTAACATGTGGACATAGTTCTGTCCTGAAAGTCTTCAGGAGAGCCGCAGCCTTGGCCCTTCCTGCTTCCAGCCTTATATGAGACATCCACAGAACCTATGGCTCTGATCGAGGGAGGCTGTGGGACAGACATTTCTTTGCTGCAAGCAGATAAGGAAGTGGCTCTGAACAGCTGAGCTGTGCTGCTCTGCCTGACATCGGTCATATATTCTCTGCTATTTCATACATTACAGTACAGCAAATAATTAAATATGTACAGACATTTAACACAATAATCTACCAGACTGTTCATGACAGTAAATTGCCAGTACCTGTAGGCTGGGTAGAAGCTACCTCTTTATACCAGGGGTCTCATTTGATCAGCCAGGCTGGTCTGGGGTTTCTTGCCTAATGGCCAACTTTTTGATTGTTTATTAAAAATCATTTACTAAGCTGTTGTCTTCCTCCTACCTTGTAACCGCATGTCACACTTATGTACTAACCTCAGCTGTTCATAAGTCACAAATCCAAACAACTCTAAAAGCTGGTTAACTTTAAAAGCTTAACTACATCCTTCAGGCACTGCCCTTCTTTAGCTGATGATCACTGTTCCTTGAAATCAGCTGTTTCGTGTCAAGTTATTTCCTGTTTAAACTCTGCCTTCAGACATTGCTGAATTAACTTCTGTTCTAAGGTCTTTCTCTCCTCCAAAACACTGATGAGACCCCTGAGAATTTTGTGTTAACAGCCACCATGACCTGCATGAGGATAAGTTCATCTTTGCTATTTCAACAAAGCACATCCACAACCCTCTGCTTCCAAAAAGAATCAGCCAATGGCATTTGCTTGGATTATAGGATTACAGCTTTTCCCTCCTCAGTGTGGAAAATAGGTGTGAGGACCCTTCAAACTCCATACTAATTTGGTGCATACTCCCAAGACTCACTCAAGATCCCTTTACAGTCCTGGCTGGAACAAAATAATAACAATAGGCAGATGTTGGATGTGTTCCAAAAATGAATAACAGGGAAAAAAGGGGGTCTTGTAGTCTGTATCAAAATTACGTGGAAAATAGGCCTATGCCTGTTGAAGTCTAATACCTATAAGCTATTTTTCTTAGATAGGTTTAGACTTCAAGTCTTTATATCTTAAAATGGATTGTTCTAGTGTTGTACAAATTAGTCTGTTGTACAGCTTTACTGTGGAGAGTGAGGCAGCCGTCTGCCTGGTTAAGACACAACAAGGCAGGTTCCCCAACACTGCTTCCGGCAGAACGTGCCCAGAACTATTTTAGGAAATTCTGAAAGGAGGTGTGCAGTCCATGTGTGGGTGGGAGACTGAAATTTCTTATTAGGTCATGGGATATACCCAAGGACATGTGATTCCTGAATAAATATGGAGCAACTACAAGACTTGTAAAGAAGGAAAATAAGACAGGTTGCAACAAGTAATCTCCTATTCGTCTTTCTTTCATTTTTGAAATATACAAACTTGTAATCCCATTACATATGTTGTAAAAAAAATTCTGAGCCTTAATGTGTGATTTAGAGACAAATCACTTCATTTTCCTGATATTGTTCTCTTTTTAAATTTCGTGAGCTTGGAAGAACACAGCATCTTTTTCTTTACCACTTTCTGAGAAGTTACCCTCCAGACTGTATGTAAGTGTGAAGGAATACTGGCATATATTTTTTTCTGGGTTTTTTCTGTATCATTAAATACATCAATGTAAATTTAAGAATAATTCAGCAAGCTAGAGTCAGTTAACATTAACTTTCTTTTTACATTATGTAAATTTAGAAAAAGACATGTAGGCATTTTCTTCCTCTTTCAAATCAACTTTGCCTCTTTGAGGAAACAAAATTTGAGTCTGTAACACTGTGCAGGGAGAAGGCATCTGTTAAGGTCAATGTAGTCTGTTCAAGTGGTCTGCTTTCCATAAAGTATATCTGAACAAGTTGCCACACATGCTTCTCCATTTCAGGTAATTTTGTGCTGTCATTCATCACTGTGAATAAAATGGAACATAACCTCAGGAAAGTCATTAACAGTGTGTGTGTAGACAGGGCGGTGCTGAAGAAGGGTAGTGGCAGGATTGATGCTGAAGTTTTCCCAGCAGTGAATGACTCAAAATAATCTATGATGTGTTCACTATAATAATCTTTTTAGACCTTGTACTAATGACCAAAACATTGCTCTGGTCCCAAGGCCAAGTAGAACAGATTTTATCACAAGGCTGTTTCACTGTATGATAAAAATTTTGCCTTTCAAAGATTAAACAACCTCCAATTAGTTCTGCAGTTTGTGTGCTGCTTGAAAGGTTAAGACTGCAATTGACTACAGAGGCTGAAGGTGTAAATCAGACCAAAGGGTGTGAATCAAAGTGTGTCAGGAGCTTTTCATGCTGCCTCACATTTTTGCTTGGAGATACGTTTACTTTCAACTTTCCACCTATATATATATATGCAGTTACTTCCGTTCCATAGATGCACAGCTTGTCATCTTTTTGTGTGGCCAGTTGCTGACTTCCACTTTTAAGCAAGTTTCTAAACATACGGCTGATAACATTCTGGGAGAGGGGGCCCAACTACTAAAACCACTAGAGATCATTGATACTATAGGTGTAGGATTTGTAATTGGGCAGTCAGAGATAAACCATAAAATTCTTTTAATTATACTTCAAATGAACTATGGACTGGTTTAAGGCAAACAAAACATTGGGTAGAAAATGTATATAGCTGTACTTTTTACTTGTTCTAATAGGAATAATGGTAAATACACTTGTGTGCTGGTTTTGGCTGGGGTAGAGTTAACTTTCTTCACAGTGTCAAGTATGGTGCTGTGTTTTGTACCTAGGCTGAAAACAGGGTTGATAATATAGAGAGGTTTTTGTTATTACTGAGGAGGGCTTACACAGAGCCAAGGCCTTTTTTGCTTTTTGAGCTGCCAGGCTGGTAAGGAAGTTGGAGGTGCCTGGGAACCTGGGAGGAGACATAGCCAGGGCAGGTGACCCAAACTGGCCAAAGGAGTATTTCAGAACACGCTCAGTGTTTCAAGCTGTGTGCAAGAAGGAGGAAGGAGGGGACATTGGAGTGATGACATTTGTCTTCCCGAGTCACTGTGAGGGGCAAGGGGATCCTGCTGTCCCCGTCAGGGGGAACAGGTGATGGGAAACACCTGCCTGCCCATGGAAAGCAGGGAATGACTTCTTTGTTTTTCTTTGCTTGTATGTGCAGCTTTTGTATTCCTTTCCTATGCAACTAAATTGATCTCAACCCATGAGTTTTCCAGCTTTTATCCTTACAGCTATCTCCCTGATCATGCTGGTAGGGCCAGTAGGAAGTGGCTGTGTCTGGTGCTTGGTTGCTGGCTGGAGTGAAGCCATGACAATTTGAAAATCCTTGTCTTCTTGTCCCACCTTCCACTTTTAAACCCTTTCACCACTTGCTACGTAGTTAACAGTAGATTGGGAGTTTTCAGGCAACTGGAGAAAGCCAGGTCACAGAAAGTGCCTGCTGAAAATCATATACTACCTCTTTCTTCAGGCAATGGACAAGAACAGTGCATCCCAATTAGCAAGAATCAGACAAAAGAGGCAAGAAATCACTGTGTGTGAAGAACTCCTGTCATTCCTCAGGTGTAAACAGGAAATACACAAGCAATAGAAGCAGAGTGAGGCCCCTTGGAATGAACACAGAGAGGCTGTCAGAGTAAGCAGAAATAAGATGAGGAAGGCCAAGGCCTTATATCTGACTGAGGACATCAAGGAGAACAAGAAGGCCTTCTTCAAATGCATCAGTAACAAAAGGAAAACTAGGGATAGTGTGGGCTTGTTACTGTATGGAAGAGGAACCTGGGTAACAGAGGATGCAGAGAAGGCAGAGTTACTGAACATCTTGTGTACATTGGTCTTCACTATGACCACTCATCATGAATCTCTGACCCAGGAGACCAGGATAAAGGAATGGTGAAAGGAAATTTCCCTTGGTCAAGGTGGACTGGATAAGAGAACAAGTAGACAAACTTGACATCCACAGGTCCATGGGGCCTAATGGAATGCACCTCGAGTGCTGGGAGAGCTGGAGCCCCATTCTGTAGGTCATCTCTATCCACATGGATGACAAGAACATGATCATGGGTAACCAGCATGGATTCAATAAAGGTAAATTATGTCTTACTAATCCAATTGTCTTCTGCAATGAGAAAACTACCTGGACGGATGAGGGGAGAGAAGTGGATATTGCCTATCTTGACTTCAGCAAGGCTTTTGACATTGTCTCTCACATCATCCTCAAAGGCAAATTCAGGAAGTGTGGACTGGATGAGTGGACCATGTGAGCTGGCTGAATGAGTGTCACAATCAGTGACACATGATCAGGTTAGAGGTCTGTCACTGGTATTGGCCCCCAAGGTTCCATACTGGGCCCAGTGTTGTTTGCCCTATCCATCAATGACTTGGGTGGAGGGCAGATGCCTCCTCAGCAAGTTCCCTGATGACCCAAAGCTGGGAGGAGTGGCTGATAGTCCAGAGGGCTCTGCAGCCCTTCCAAAGGACCTCAACAGGCTGGAGAGACGGCCGGAGAAAAGTTGTCTGAAATTCAGCAAAGGCACATACAGGAGGGACATCTGGGGAGCAACAACCCCAGGCACGAGCACAGTGGTGGGGTGACCTGCTGGAAAGCAGCTCTGTGGAGAAGGACCTGGCGGTCCTGGTGGAAAACAAGCTGTCCATGAACCAGTTATGTGCCCTGGGGGCCAGTGGGATCCTGGGATGCATTGGGAAGAGCACCAGTAGCAGGTCAGGGGAGGTGATCCTGCCCCTCTGCTCAGCCCTGGCAAGGCTGCGTTTGGAGTCCTGTGTCCCATTTTGGGCTCCCTAGTTCAAGACAGACAAGGACGTACTGGAGCAGGTCCATTGGATGGCCACAAAGATGATTAAGGGACTGGACTATCTTTCTTATGAAGAAAGGCTGGGCAAGCTGGGTCTGTTCAGACTCAAGAAGAGACAATTGCAAGAGGACCTTATCAATGTCTATAAGTATCTGAAGGAACAGTGTCAAGAGGACAGAGCCCGACAGCAAGCAAGGACAAGAGGCAATGGGCAGAAACTGATACACAGAAGTTCAACCTGAACATGAGGAAGAATTTCTTTACTGTGTGTGTGACCGAGCACTGGAACAGATTGTCCCGAGAGGGTGTGGAGCCTCCCTCACTGGAGATATCAAGAACCATCTGGAATGCAATCCCGTGCCAAGTGCTCTGGGATGACCCTGCCTGAGCAGAGATTGGACCAGATGACCCACTACAGGCTCTTCCAATTTTACTCTTTCTGTGATTCTGTGATTCTGTAAAAATAAGCCACTCCTTCCAGTCTAAATTGGGTTCCTGCTTCTGCACAAAAAGCCCTGGAGTATTTGGGGTAGAGGACATTCAATTGTAAAATTTTGACATAGGATAAAAAAAGTCTTTCCTCAAGAGACCTTATGAGAGTGCTCCTACCTTGTAACTTTACTTTTGCCAGTATTGAAGTTATCTAGGCTTCCCTGACTAAGAAATCTCCTGGACTTTAAAGAAATTACATGTCTAAACAGACAACAAATAGCATTGTGACCAAGGAAAAACAAAGAAAAATGTAATTTGCAGCACCTTGAATTAAATACACTTTCATCAGAATAAGTTTATGTGATGGATTTATACCACTTGTTGCTTTCAGTTCAGGAGTCCAAACATGTAGTTTTTCATACAGCTTTACCCACAGACAGCACTAATGACTGGAGTCTGACACCCCCCTGAGTCACCCTGGTGCTCATTTGCAGCATCAAGGCACACCTTTAATACATGTTCTCTGTTGATTCATGCCCACAGGACATGAATGGGCATGCAAGACACCTGCACAGCTCTGGAAGAAAACAGACTTCCAGCTTCACACACACAGCCCAACTGAGCATTCCCTGAAGCTATACCCTTGGGAGGTTTCCACTGGTCAAGAAGTGCTCCTGTTCCTGCTGCTTCCTGTTCCCAGTAGCCAGTTTGTATATCTCTTGGATCAGAATGAATTCTCTTTCCAGAAGAACCCTGTCAGTGCTACCACTTACAGAGAGTTTAAAAAGCCTGTTTTCACTGCGAGAAAGATTCTAAGAGCAGGCCCATCAGGACACAGTATTGCAGTGAGCAGGAGAAGACCCCGCCCCTCTGTTAAGTTCTTAATGTCCTGGTCAGAAATCATGTCCTCCTGCCTGTTATCCATGTTTAATTAATTCCTCTTTGTGGGATGGGAATCCTCTCAAAGTAATATGTCTTGAAAACTGCCTCATATGGTGGACGAGAACCAAGTCAATTTCTAGACACTTCCCACAAATTTCAAGCTCATAGAATTTAGTAAGTGATGGGTTTTATTGAAAAATACTACCAGCTTAGAGGACTGTTACTGGTCATTGAATTTGATGGAACAGGTACATAAAACAACTGAAAGTCTCTTTCTGATTGCATGCAATAGGAATTTTCCATCAGGTACTAAGCCACTGTATAAGCAAAGGAAGTATTATAGACAGCTAGAACAGCTGGCTGTCTGGTTAATCCCTTTTTTCCATTCCCCTTTCAGCAATGAGCCGGAAGTAAACATGCACTTTGTCCAGAGTCATCATTTATTAGAGATTAAAGATAAAATAATCTAATCTTCCATTAATACCAAACATGCCTTAAAATGATGGGCCAGAAGAGCAGGGCACACACTTACCATATAAGGGTCATTCATTTAGGAATAGGCTTCATAATTTAAGGAAAAAGAGAAAATGATGCCTCACTCAGTACATCCTATTATTTTCAGCAGAATGTTTTCCCTCCCAGCAATTCTGCCCTGAAAGGTGCTGAGCTGACTCATACTGTCTGGCCAGACAGGGACACAATGCTATCAAGCAGTGGGTGGAGTGCAGAGAATTAAAAACTATGTGTTTTGACGGAAGTTTCCCAGTATTGGTATTGTACCTGAATCAAGGGAAAACACCTAGTAACAAACTTAACTAATAGCTTGCCTGGATCAAAATGCAATTCTCAAACATTGTCCTCCAGTGCCAAGGGATAGAATTGTAAATTTGGACTCCATTCAAATACATAAAATATCTCCTTTCTAGTGGCTGAGCAAATAATCCTTTATTTGTAAACCCACTAACACAGACAGCTGGAAGGGGTTGCTACAGGCAAGTGAAGGACCTGGCCTATGGTACACAAAATCCACAGCTGAATTTTGTAACCAAGACCCTTCCTACTCCATAATGGGAAAAAAACAGATTTTAGCTCCATTAGAGGTCTTGCTCTTTGTGAGGAAAGTAGCCCTTTAATTATTTTATCACTGAAAAGCTAGTCATAAAACTGTACCCAGCATGACCACAATGTAATTTACCAGAAATTACATGTGTACATATACAAGGGTATACGCAAATACAAAATAAATGCTTGTCCTTTACATCATATTTGTTCGAGTTGTTCTTTCTCCTTCAGCAGTTTGCAGAATTTTTATCTATTTTGTCTGGAGCAGCTTCATTGCTAAAGACCATCTTCTAACATGAATAGAAATAAATATATTTGGCTATAAAACTAATGAGAAAATAATAATAAAAACGCCTAAACCCACTTTTTTTTTACATTTTCCTGTAATTGGAAAAAAAAAAAGGAAAAAAAAGCTAAACAACAGAACAAGTTTTCAAGGAACAAAGATGCATGGACACCATTACACATCAATCACACATGCCTTAGGTGTCCTCCAACCACTAGTTTATCTCTGTTCTAAGTGCAGTTATGACATCTCAGATATGACATAGCAGCTAACACAAAAGAAATGTCTCCAAGGTGGTAACTCCATCAACAAATATGAGAGCCACATCCGCATGGTAACTACTCAAGGACAAACACAGAAGTTAATGGGATAGCAGCTCTGTTTCATTTATTGCTACTAATCTATGATCTGTATCCACTGGAACTAAGGACAAGGAAGCTGGGAGTACCTTTTCTTCATGTATGCCTCCTTATTGGGTAAATACAGTTGCATTAAGTTGCCTTAGATGCTATAAGCAATGTGCAACTTCGTAAAAATTATGGGAATTATCTTCCATGGCCACACACACAACCACAATACCAAATACACTCTAACCTTTTACACTCTCCCTTTTCTGTAATTGTGACTCCTAAATCAAGTTAACAGGATTAAAGTTGTTTAGTCACCAGTAGAAAATAATGTCTACTCCACATACAGCAAACACCAAGTGTTTGGGATACTTAAGCCATTTTAGATATCCAATACTTCAGCTCTTGTTGAAGTATTGAATCCCAGGATTTGTGAAATTCCAAGATTTGTAAAAGAAACAAACCACCATCTTTCAGAATATAAGCCTTGACTTTTAAGAAAATGGGGAGGGGGGGGCATGGGGGGGGGAGGGAGTGGCATGGAGAGAGAGAGAGAAAGAAATAAAACTTGAAATGTTCTTACTTAGCTTCAAAATGACCCAGTAAGGAGTACAAGAGCTGTATGCTGTCTTCTGCTCCTACATCTCCTTCCCTAAACCTTTGACATCTATCACTTAACTGATCAGAACAGCTTTTGTGAAGTAATAATGTGCAAAAGTGCCTCATGAAAGACACTGCAATTTACAATCAAGCATCCTCTTGCTGAGGAATGAAGGAGAGATTTCAAGGGAAGATCAGCTTGGTTTGTTAAGTGTTTTGGCAAGTTTTCTGCATTTGTTTTTCGTCAGAGTGTTGCCACTGAGCTGTAAGAAGAAGATGATCAGACATCCGCTCCCTTTTTGCTCTGTGACATGGGAAGTTACAGATTTCTAGTTACAGAAAGAAGAAGAACCAGTTTTTGGGAAGCTGAATCACTTCAACTGTGTGAGTGGGGATAAAGCTACAGTACACGGCAATCCCAGGCTGCACACAAAATGGCAAAAAATAAACCTTGTAAGTCACAATGTGTATCTTCTAGGTGAATGGAAATTAAAAGGCAGTAGGCAAAGATGCTTTAAAGTGAGTGACAGGCAGCAGTGGTCAGGCTTTGGTAGGACTACTTTGTAAAGCCCCCATGACTTCCCTTGTTTTAGAGAAAATATGGAAGAAAGCACATTGAGAAAAAGCTTAATGTGTTAAAGACACAGTCAGTGAAAAAGTCAAAGGCTCCCCAAGCTAGATAATGCCTGGGTGTGGTTATTTTGAATTACAGTAGTAGTTCTTCTTCCATTACTTTGCACTTTGCTATTGTTTTTATGATGTAATAAGCCAATATAATCTAAAACTTTTCACAATTACTTTCTGACCTCCCTTACTCAAAAAATCTTTCCAACAGTTCACATCAGTTCCCCCTCTTTTTATTTGTCCCAAACTTCTGTGTAAAAAAAACCCAACCAACCAACCAAAAAACCCCAAACAAACAAAAAAACACACGCAAAACCCCAAATCTAACCAACAAAAAAACAAACAAACAAAAACACACACACACACACACACAAAAAACCCAAAAAAACAACAACAAAAAAAACCCAACTCCAAAAAAACACTTGAAAACCTTCAAGAATGTAAGTATATTCATTCTATTGAACTCAAACCTCCCTGTGGTATAGACTGTCTTTTTAGACCTGAATTGTGCAGCACCTTGCATTGTCACATTCGAATACATGGCTAATGGTCCTAAATATGATAATTAAAATGCAACTAGTGCATGATAAACTGAAATGGAAAATTTTCACTTCATTCAATAACATATAATTATAACAATGTACAAAGTACAATAATAATAACGTCCCACCAATTTCTTTTATGTATGTGCATAATTAAGAAAACTTGCAAAAGGGGAATGGTAACATTTGGACTTTTAAAAGCATGTAAAAATCCATTCAATTTTGTGTCCTGAACAAATGGGAAATGAATTATTTATTTTTAAAATGTAGCTATTTTTAATTCCAAATTATTTTCATGAAATCATAGAATAGTCAGGGTTGGAAGGGACCTCTGGAATTAATTTATGTCACTGCTTGAAGCAGGTCCAGTTAGACCAGGCTGCTCAGAGATTTGTCAAGACAAATTTTTGTTTCTTCAGGGTCAGTGACTTCACACACTTTCTTGGCTCTTTCTCAGTGCCTGATCTCTCACACGGTTTTTCCTAATATCTAATGGGATTTCCCATGTTTCAAGTCATGCTCAGCGCATGTCATCCTATTAGTCCTCATCACTGGGAAGTGTTTGGGTCCATTTTCTCTGTTCCTTCACACCAGCCATTTGTAGACAGGAAAAAGTTCTCTCCATGCCCTCCTCTTACCCAGGCTGAACCAGCCCAGTGACTCCCACCTGCCCTTGAGTGCCCTGTGCTCCAAACCTGACTCTCACAATGACCCTTCTCTGGACTTATCCAGGAAGAAATTCTTCACTGTGAGGGTGATGAGGCACCAGACAAAGTTGCCTAGAGAAGCTGTGGATGCTCCATGTCTGAGAGTGCTCAAGACCTGGCTGACTGGAGCTCTGAGGTACCTGGTCTAGAGGCAAAGGTCCCTGCCCATGTCAGGGGATTGGAGCTAGATGATCTTTAAATACCTTCCAACTCAAACCATTCTATGATTCAGGTTTGCATGCACAGCAGTCCTTGCACATTGACTGCCCCACCCAGCCTTGTATTATTGCTATATTTCCAAGACTACCATTAACCTCATCATTTGCATTGCCAAGAGACACACTGATCCATGCTGCGACACTTCCTCCTCGCCTGTATCCCAGATTTTTGTTTAGTTGTTGCAGGTCTGGGAATGAATAGAGTTTGTCTGCTGCTGACACAGAGCACAAGGTTTCAGCCACTCCCATCCCAAGGCTCTCCAAAATACTCTATGTCCCCCCATGTCCTCACTTCTCCCTTTACTCTGTAGCTTGGGCTTTTGCCTCTGCAGCATATCTTTAAAAACCTCATGGAGATTCTATTCCTCCTTCCTAATGCTACACAATCTGCTCATCTACTCTGATGCTCTTGAAATAACTTCTTCAAACATGGAACCTATGACTGAGATTCAGGAGAGACACATCTTCCTTATCACCTCCACCACATAAACCTGAGTCAGTGGACTCAAGAAAATATTAGTATTATTTGGCAGTTTGACCTTGTCCAGGTATGAGCATTTTAACACCTCCATGTGGCCTCAGAAGCCCATGTGTGACACACTATCCTTCTGTGAGGGCCTTCTAGAGACAACTCTCTTTGAATCCACAGCAAGTGCTGTGAATCACAGTAGGCATTTCAAGTAAAGATTAATGTTCACATAACAAATATTTCTAAAGCATTTCTGCCTTGATGTTCATATAAAGAAAACAGTATTATGCTCTCTACAAGATGCTTGAGGTTTTTGCTAAGTGCAAATACTCTCAAGAGATGTTTCAATATTATTAAGCTTCTCACCTTAGACAAAAAGCAATAAATGATGTGTGAAATAACCCATCATAGATGAAAAACATATTACTTTTTAAATGCTCTTCTGAAATGCAAACATCTCCTTGCTGCAGGCAAGCTGCAAACTTACTGTTTGGCCATTAATAATCTGGCTGTGATTGCCTGACTCTGAGGAACTCAAATAAAAGGACTGTTCCTACACACCTTGGCAGAATTACGGGCAGAATGACCTGCCGTGGCTCTGCAGAGAAGCCCCAGACAGCTGAGTGGAAGGGCTACTCCTGAACATCTTGCCTGCATGCAGAAATGATCCCTGTCTGGTCTGTAGCTTAGGGGAAGGGAAAAAAGTTCAAAAAATCAACAAAAGATTATTCAATGCAATAAAACTAAAGCTCACCATTCAAACTCCTTCCTGTTCTCATTGTCCCCTTAGCCTGCAGTCAGCTGACACAAAGAAAATGACTGTAATTCAGTATATAGAACCAAGAAGTGTTTTATCAGGCTAATAACCCAGACAGGCATTTTAATTCCAGTGCTTATCTTTATGACAAGTGTACTGACTTACTGCTATAAATTTTAAATATTTAGATGAAGGAAGGTCGTAAGACTGACTACCACATGGAAGACCATTTTCTTCAGAACCTGAAAACCTGAAGGCCTGGCTATATCTCCCCAAAATTCAAAAAAGATATTTTTAAAGAATAATCCCTGTCCCTTCAGTTTCATTTGGAGTGAAGCAGAAAAGGAAAATTTGATCATCTGCTGTCACTGAGTACCAGTTTCCGAATCATTGTTCACTGAGAGTTTGCAGGCCTGGGCCCAGTCTCTGCCCATCCATCTCTGACCTGGAGACAAACCAAACTTTCCCATGCCTCGAGAGAAGGCTGTAAACAGTGGCTGATCATCCGCATTATCTCCTGCCAAAGTATACAGAAAAACAGAGACTTACAGTCCTGAAAGCAGGTATGGCAAAAGACAACATTTATTCTTCTGCCCCAAGTAACCAAGGCAAATACCTATTCTGAACATTCCCCACTCATCTCTAACTATCAGATGATCTGCTTTGCCATTTTCAGACAGCCATTTTCACTCTGGCTCTCTGTGCCTGTAAAGATTTATAGTTCTCCTCCCTGAACAAAGCTGACTGAGACGGCAACTACAATCAGATCCGTGATGAAGGAGACAAGGATGCTGCAGGCTTGTGCTGGAAGGAGACCTTGGGTGACCTGAAATGATCACGGATTTATGCAGAGAGCAATGTGCTTGGCTTTGTAGAACCTGTTTACATGCTGACTATTGACAGGACACTGAGCGAAGGTGTTCAAAGGGCAGTTCAAGATACAGTTGCTTTCACAGCCGTTGGTTCAGGGATTATCACCTTCTTTATTCAGAAGAGTTGTATTGTATTCTTCTTTTTATTTTCCCCTTTTGTGATAATATTAAGAGTCAGGGTGATAAACTGTGTGGTTTCTGCGGGCTGTGTTACAAAGGTTGAGTTAAAATTAATGGGCTTGAGGAGGTGATTTGAAAATGCCATGTGAACAACCTGTTAGATTTTCTTTTTCACTCCCCACCCATAGTCACCTGCTTTTACAAACAGGCTGCCTGTGGTAACAGGCTACTTCATGTTTCAAAAGGGTATGTCATTAAAAACAAAAAAAATCCATTCTTGTATATTTAAGTCCATGATTTATTTTATTCACTGCCAGAATGATGTAATGACTCATATCCTATGTCAAGAGCCAATAATTTACTGCAGAACTGATTCCTCTGAGCGCTGACACGGGGAGAATTTGGGACAAATTAAGTTAATTTCCTCCAGAAACATGGTTAAAAACACATTTTTAAGATTTTTTTAGTCTTATCCTTGTCACAAAAGAGGTATTGTCACTTCCCCGAACTTGCAGGGGAAATGCAGGATAGAACCTCTCTGAAGGGGAGGGTGGAAGAAGAGGTAAAAATCTCTTCTAATAACTTCTAGTAAGGCAGCTTCAGGTTGCCCTGGGTACACTTCTTAGTGAGATAATCTTCTGCTCAAAAAAATGACCTGTACCTACATTTCTGAGCAACAATTTCTATGTTAATTTTCCCAATACTAGGTCCCATGTAAAAAGTTTGTCCAGTGACAATGAAACTGAGATTTCAATATTAAGCCAAAACCATTCCTCATTTTCATTAAATTTAGCAATTTCCAACCCCTGATATCTGGATGTGAGACGATGGAAGATACAGAGTTAAAAGGCTACCATATCTATCTTAAAAAATCTCTTCAGAGCTAAATAAATGGCTATATTTTATGTGCTCAATCAAGCACTTTGGTATTCTATGATATGACACAGAAGACATCATTTTGTCTTTATGAAAGTTTGAAAAATCCTAAGAAAACAAGTTGAAGACAACAGGAAAATGGCATTAAAAATAAATCAGTATTTTAAGAGAACCCCCAATATAACTGAAGCAAATTTCTGCCTTACTATAAAAAATTCCTTTGTTCCCCCAAGAAGCTGAACTGTGACTGTGCCTCTGCCTTTTGGGAGTCTGAGCTATGCTGCAGATTTACTCGATGTTGTCTTCTGCCATCTTCCTCTGGAAGGAAAGGGGCAGCCAGGGGCGGTCAGGCTTTTTTTAGGCACTTGCTGATGAGTTAGATGGAGGTCTCTTTTCACCTTTCACTCTATACAGGTGAAAAACTAAGTGAAAATTCTGTGGAGAGAAAGCTCTCATTACATGCTTGCAAAAACCCTGGCTTCTGAACCTGGGAGATTTTTGCTCAGGAACCGCAGACATGGTACTCAAGGCTGGATAGTTTACACCTAACCTCAAGTCAGAAGCTGAGTTACCTAACGCTCCAGCATCTGGTCCTTAG
This sequence comes from Trochalopteron elliotii, assembly GCA_024734555.1. Taxonomy (NCBI): domain Eukaryota; kingdom Metazoa; phylum Chordata; class Aves; order Passeriformes; family Leiothrichidae; genus Trochalopteron; species Trochalopteron elliotii. The sequence goes on along the minus strand of JANPWX010018764.1, from coordinate 42,185 downwards.
AGTGAAATCCAAAAGGCCAGCAACAGCAAAATGTCCCTGTGTGTTGAAGCAGAGGAGTGAATACTCAAGGAAGGAGGTACAATAAAACCAGCTGCTGTGCAGGAAACCACCTGTAGCTTGGCAAACACAGTAGAGAAAGTTACGACTGCAATCTCACTCCTTTCTCAAAAGCAGTCTTTGAGTTCCCAGCAGCAACTAGATGTCCTTGAAGACACAGAGCCCAGGGTCTTCCTCTGAGCACTGATCTTCAAAAAGAACTGACTGAAGCAAAAATTGTCCCTGCAGTGAGCCTTCAGGCAAGGTGCTCTAGGGCTGATCCAGCTTTCCCCATGCCATGCAAACCATTTGGGGCAAAGGTTTGTGGTAAAGCTGAGGCTTTACTTGAAGTATTCAGTCCCCCTCTTCCTTTCAACAGGACACTGACACAGCTGCCTGCAGAAATTAACTGAAATATCCCAAAGCTATGCATTAAACAGCACCAATTGGTAAGAGATTTTTGTCTCTGGTCTCCTGCCTTGACCACTGAAACCCACTGGTTTTGTGGTAGAAATTAGGTTAAAGTTTAACTGGTATTCCAGCAGTTCGTACTAACATGGCAGCAGTATTGCTCTGAGCTTCCTGCACTTGGAGGAAGTTCTTCCCATCCTCAACAGAGACTCAGTATTCAACAAGGGGGATAATGTTGTTTCAAAAGCACAGGTGAACATTCATATTTAGGAGCAGCAGGACTTTCTCATACACCATTTCCAGGCCACAGAAGTAAGCATGTGATTTATGTGCAGGAAGAATGGTTAAACTGGATTGCAGCTACTTATGATAGTACACTAAGAAAATTACAGGATATGAACCTTTTTCTGTGGTTTTTTTTCTTTTTTAAGTAGGTTTCTAGTTTTTGTTTCCACCAACTCCTGGAAACACCAGCTTACCCTTTTTAGCCATGCTCAAATTTTTTAGACCTGATATAGCTATAAAATTCTGAAACAGATTTTTGTTCAGTCTTTGTTTTTCTAAACACTTGCCTACTTAATACACACACATGTTGCATTTATTATTATCTACTTCTTTGTGTTACTCACAATTAATAGGATGGAAGATTTTGCCAGTAATAGCAAACTACATCTTTTTCCCAGCATTTCTGCCAAATGTGCATAGAAGTCTGTCTGATAGATGTCCAACAAATGTTGGTGGTCTATAACCACATTTTCTTCAAAAAAATATGGAAAGAAATCTACTCTGGAATACCTTTGATGTGGTAGCAAATATTTATTCGCTGGGATGAAATATTAGGCATTCTTCAAACCATGAACACCAAGTTAGTGGACAGTAAACAAAGACATCTGCTACTCTGTGCAGTGGGACCACATGGATATCCCAAAATCTGATAATACCTTCTAAGTCTAATCTGCAATGGTACCTCTATTTTTGTCTCTGTGATGAATTGAATATGTTGTATACAGGAGAAGGATTCCTATGGCTAATGCAGTTGGCACTGTGTGCACCCCCAACTTCCTGATGCTGCAGGCAATGCAAACTGGAAGCACTCCTACCTTTGCAGGTGAGTTTTCAGGTGTTTCACACTGCAGCGGTTGGAAAGAGTGGGCTGTGTCTCTGTTCCATACATCCTGTCCATTCAAGAGGCAACCTTCCTGGCTATTCCCTGACAGCACAGAGTTCACCAGGAAGTTGCCAACAGCAGTAATGGTAGAGTTTGGTTTCACTAAATTCATAGTTCTTTCTGAAAACAGCCTGTTTTGGGTTTCTTTGGAGGGTTTTTTTGGCCTATGCTGCCTTCCTTGTAAAAGAAGGTTTTAATACCATTGCTAAATCTGAGAGAAAAGCAGAGAAAAGTCCCGAAGGAATAAAACCTTTACTGTATGCTTTCAAACAGCTCGTTCTCCACCTTTTAAATTCTGGTGGGATTTTTTTAGTACAGAACAGCTTTATAAAATTCAGTGGGTATGAGTACCACTCAGCTTTCATTACAATTCACCTTAAGCTCCTTTAAGGACAGAAACTTCTCAAGCAGCCTGTATCTGGCATACTGAAGACATCAAGGTACAGAGGCAAATTTCCAGAAATTTCAACATCCCTGATCCCCTTCTGATACCCACATACATAGCTGCCTGGGACACACCTGTGTGTGTCCTTGCCCTGGAGCAGTAACCGTCCTGGAAAGCTGCAGGGCTGCACCTCTGCCAAGAGCCCGTTCAAACTTATCTGTAGAATGACTGGGCTGAGTTGCTCAGACCTTGTGAAAGTTCAAGGCTGTGTTAAAGTTTGAGGGAGCTGAGTGAGCCAGGAGCATATGTGCAGAATGGAAAAGGAGATGGTTGTTACAAAACAGTCATCAAGGGGTTTGATGTTATAAAACAGCACAGGCCAGCAATGGTTTTTGGGATAATGTCATGCTCTAACCTCCTTTCCTTCCTGTTCATTCAGCAGAAGTGCCCTCCCTGTACAGTATTAGGATGCAAGTGAAATAAAAATAGCCTGTTCCCTGTAATTCTGTGGGCAGTCTTCAGCTGGTCAGGGCTGGTTTTTTAGGAGTTTGTTGTTAGTGGTGGTGGTGTTGTTTTTTGTTTGTTTGTCTGGTTGGTTGATTGGTTTTCACATTTTCAGGAAAAGGGGAGGGACAGAGTGGGAGAAGGGTTTTTCTGAGAAGTTCCTTTGCAAGTCTTGCCACCTCAGTAAAAGGCAGCTGCCTGGCTACCTAAAATCAGGGTGCTCCATGCTCACAGCCTGCATGCTTTGTCAGTACCTGAAAGAGTCTCAATTTCTCTTGCTTGCACACCAGTCCCTGAGAGCAGTCCAGCAGAGAAACATCACCATTACATATACTATGATCCTACGCAAATCAGAAAACAGACACCTGTAAAATTTGGGAAGCTTCTCACCTTTAGCCATCTGAAAATCAGGAAATAAGGCAGCTGTTTTGGGTTCCTGTGCATTCAGAGACAGTCACTTTCAGGAAGTAACTCTTCCCATTTTTCTTGAACACTCATTTGAGAGTGATTCTAATTTTTTGCTAAGACTAGAATAATGTGTTTCCCAGTAACTGTCAATTCCCATATATAAGTCCCGCTCAATTTAAAATAGCTATTTAAGGACTTGCTAAGAACTAGACACACTCGTAAAGCTATAATCATACAAAAATGATGGTGTCAATTCTTACTAGTAGTAAAAATATATCTGAAATACATTTTTTATTTCAGAACATGAATATTTAGATTGTAGAGCCTAGATCTCACAAGAAGTTTGTCAGACCTGTTAGCAAGGGTTAGAGCTCTATGTTACTTGTGCAACTATTACAGCAATTGCAGACTTACTTTGGAAGTCTCCGTCCGGTCCTGACATCTATGCTTCAGAGCACATTCTGGCAAAAAGCACTGGAACAACAATCCTTAATCATGAAGATTTTCCTTTTAATAAGATATAAATGAGAAATCTCACCAACTACCACAACAAAAGCTTAAAGAGTGATTTGGTCACAGCCTGTCAGTACCTACACTTGGGGCACATTTCTGATACTATCTGCTTCTTTCAATCAAACAAGTAAAGATAAATGATGTTGTTTAATGGCTGGAAGTTAACACTGAACAGAATCAAGCCTATGATTATGATGTATAGTTTTTAAAATGAGGGTGACTGGGTACTAGGTCAGGTTTGATTGTCTGCCAATGAAAGTTTTCTGATAGATAAAATTGATTTTTCCATAGACATACTGAAACACAACTGTGGGGTTAATACAGAAATTACTAAGAAAGTCTGATAGTCAATGCTATTCAGAGATGGTGGTAGTTACCCACTTTTCTCCCCAAATGCACAATAATCTCCTTGCCCTAATCTTTAAGGCTCTCTGGAGGAGTTCCTCATACATTTCAGAAGATGGAAAGGAAGAGAAAGGAACACGGGGGAGGTATTACAGAATATATGTGACACTGATAAGTAACCAATGAATGAGTAATTCTCTAATTGGTTTGCAGTAGAAAATAATAGGGTGCTTGAAGCAAACCACAACAAAGAGATGCTTTGCCTGTTTGACCCTGTTCAATGACCCTGTTTGAGCCTTTACCTTCAATGACCCTGTTTGATATTTGCAATCATTATGATATGGCAGTATCTAATTTTTTCTCTATTAGTAAAATCTGTAGTGAATATGAGAACAGATGCTCAGAAACAACAATGAAAATTTAGTTGGCATCTCAAGAGCTATGGCAGAGAGCTCTAAAAGATAAGCAGGAAATCTTTCTAAACTTCAAACCACAGAGGAGATACAAAAATTTACTTTTTACCCTTTTTCTCAGAACTTCTGGTTTTCCTATCAGCAAAGGAATTGAGAACTAGATCCAGACTGTCCAAAAGAGAAGCATGCCAGCTGCATTGTTCCCACCATTACACTTCATATTGAAAGAGGGTTGTGGTACTTCAGGCATGAACATGACCACATGGATCACCAACCAAAAAACAGATATTCCTGTCCCAATCCAGTGACAGCACAGCTGGTAAAGGTGTGCAGCACACACTCATTTGGATTAGAAAATCTGCAAGTGGCAGTAACCAAGATTACAACCAAGAAAAACAGGTGGATGTTCATTAGTGGACTCTTTGCAGGGTTTTTAAGATTCCCTGGTAAAGGCTGAAACTTAGTTATAATGAGTCTGCTGGCAGGAACAGCACATATTTCCTGCATCCAAGTGATTGGAGGATCAGGCTCGTATGATCTCTTTTGGGCTGACTAACCAGAAGGCAGCAGGTTTCCAAGTGTGACATTAGGCCATAAAAATGCAAGATGTTACTTTTGCAGTTCCAATCCATTCCTCTTTGTACTGTACTTTGATGTAAACCCATTTTTACATGCTTCACTGGAAAGTCAAACATTGTGTTTTGGGCTAATGGCAGGTTGGGTCATGTACCTGATGCATGGTTAATCCACATTTCAGTCTCTCAGTTTTGAAAACAGTAGGTTGAAAACAATCTCATGCAATTAATTTGCAATATGTAACACATCTAGGATCATGTTCTGCCTCATACAGACAGACTTTTTGATTACTCTATGGCAAATAGAAAATATTTTTGAGAGATTTTTCTACTTTAGCAGCTAAATATATTGCCAGCAGGATGTCAGTTCTTCCCCACAGTTTACTACTCTTAACTGAAGGATGGAGAAAATGACATTTATCCCCTAATAAGACAGGGAAAAACTTTATCTTTCAGGAGCATCCCCTGGCAAGGAGAAAGTCTGACATCTGCATATCTCCAGTGATGATTGTGTCTGCAGCTACCTTTCATTACTAGCTTCACTCTGCTTCCAATACCCTCATTTCCACAGTCGAAATCATGTTCCTCTCCTGGCGGAGAGGTTGGAAGAATTTCTGAGAGGGACTGTGTCATATGTGCCATACAGAAGCACAAAGCACAAGAAGCAGGAAAGCCTTGTAGCATTTGCATTTCTGTTGTTGCTGCCTGACATCTGGGTGGCCTACTGTAATACAAGACTCAGAACTTCCAGCAGAGGCTTGGTGGTGTAATTTATTAATAAGCTAGAGATAAGTTAACTGCTGGCATTGAAGAGTACATATATTTCCACCTCAGCCTGGTGGGAATGGCATCACACCAAGGTCCATAATTTTCCACCAGCAATTCAGACAAATGCTTTTAACATCCATCTTAAGGGGAGTTCACTGAGGGAGTGCACAGAACATACATCCCCTGGGTGTCCAACGAGATTTTTCAGAAGTGTGAGATATAGTACAATATGCAATTTTGCAATATAGTTAGAGAAAAACAAAACACTCTGGTAATTGTTTTAAATACCTCTGTCTAGTCCAGTACTGCTGGGAAGGTGAGACGAGTTGAACAAACACTATGGGAATGCAAAGTGTTACCAAAAATCCCTGTCAAGGGACTTTGAGAATTTGCTGAGTACCAGGGCAGCATGCCATACATGCTCAGGAACAAAATTGGTTCATGTTTACATGTTCAAAGCATAAACTCCTCTCCATGCACTCTTTGCACTTGAGACTAAACTTCTCAAAGATCCTCAAGTGTCTGATTTGGAAGCACTGACTCAGAACAGAAATTGTGATTGCTGTCTAGCAGAGCAGACTTCCACTGTTCACCAAACAGATACCACTTAGAGTTCAATTACTTGGCTCTTAAACATGTATTTTGGGTGCTGCTTGAGCTGGAGCAGCCATCCCTGATAAGATCATAAGTGGACACTGTACACATGCACACTGTCAAGAGAAGACAGGCCATGGCCTAAGACATTCATTTTCTAAGTAGACTGGAGGAAGGATATGAAAGGAGGGATAGGTAGAGGTGAAAATGCTTAACCAAGTTTCTACTGCAGCAGACACAAAGCAGGTCACAGCATCCCCTGGTCCAGCTTGTATCTCGGCCATTGTTTTTGTGGTTGGTGCTCACCAGCTTTTCCCTCCCCACAGTTTCAATACTCAGAGCTGTGGATGTTATTTCTGGAGCAACATAAAAGGTGACTCTACAGAGAGAGAAACACTGGTGGGATGGAGGTCCTCCAGCCTGTCTGGTACCACACCAGAGGGGAAAGGGTTCCTCCTCACCCATGATCCCTCTCCATCTGGTTCATAGGTAGAAATTCAGCCTTCGAGTGCAAGGGCTAGAACTATACTTATCTTACAGAGATAGTGGTATTGCACAAAGCATGCATGTGCCTTGTACAGTTCATCAGGGCAGATACATGTTCCTCTAGCTGCTATATCAAATCGCCTGTCAGGTTTTGGGTTTTTTCTCTTCAACTGAAATCTCATTTGGTTCAAGTCTTTCTAAAATAAATTAATGAAATTAGTAGAATAATTTTCTCTCTCCCTGTTTTTCTAAGTTTATGCACAAGCAGAGGTTTTTTTTTTTAATTTTGGGAGGCTAGGATAGTAAGGAAAGCAAAGATTATTTCTTTGGATTTGTGAGGAGAGTACACATCTAACATATATCAGATTGCATGGAAACACATTTTTGCCTAAAGTGTCGATTCTTCTCCCCAAGATCCTTGACAAGGTATTAATAATGATGTAGTCAAACAATCATTTAATGATTTAACAATTAACAATTTAACCACCCTAAACTGTAGATTTTCTGGCAACTTTAACAAAGTTCATCCCCCCACCAGTCCCTGTCATGCACTGGAATACTGCACACCTTCAGAGAGGCTGGCACAGATTTTTAAAAAGTTTAGATATAGCAAGGCTGAGAGGGAGCAAACAGGAAGAAGGTGCATGAGTTATTCATACAAGTTGCAGCCCTGCAAATTAATTCTTAGTGCAGGAGAAAGACGTTCCTGCAGGGCTTACAGCAACCTAAGGGCACCCTGCAGCACCAGGAGGATTATAGCCAGAGAAGAGGGCAGGTAAAAGGCGGAACATGGAAGCAAAAAACAGCTGCAGCAAGCTGCTACCACCCGTTTGGAGGGCAGCATTTTATTGTCCCAATTCTTGTTTTGGAATGTGATTCCTCTCTGTGGTGGGATAACAGCACTGCAAGCTTTCACTTTGTAAAGCATCGAACAGCCTGACTCCACAAGCTCACCCAATGATGATTTCTTGCTTTCTGCTGTGCTTGATGGGTGACTTCAAGGAAGGCGTTGTCTAGCTGAGCATATCTGGCCTTCTAAGAAATAGGAAGAATTTTGAAACTCCCACCACCCTACAACCACAGTTCCTTTTAGACATTATAGTTTAATCACCAATTACTAAAATTGAGCACTTGCAAGCCTGCAGCTGTGTTTTTGTTACCGGGCTTAAAACTGCAGTCCCTGGAGTCACCAGGTGTTCCGGCCCAGTGGTGACGCCCCAGATTTCCTCAGAGACCATCCTCCTTCTCCCAGGACACCTCCAGGACCTCCATTCTTGCTCACCCTCCCTCTCTCGCTGCAGCAGCACCCAAAATCTCTGCAAGCTGAGGACAGCTTGTGCTCCCCAGTGGCTTTGTTGCCACTCGCACCCTTCTCGTGTAAGATAAGTCATAGCACTGGCCTCTCCACTTTCCAGTTTCCTGACGTAAGACTGAAAAAGAACGTAAGCAGCCATGAAAACCATCAGAGGGAACTTACTTTGCCCATTTTTTGCAATCATTTGCATGGCAGCTCTTCAGTAAAGCTTGGAAAGAAGTATCTTTTGCAGGTTTGCAAAAAAAGCTCTACACAACCACGTTAGTAAAAAAATAATTACATAACAACAAGAAAATCTAAGCTTCAAGGAACCTTTTTGCAGAAGTACCTTTCATTATGTAGGGTAGGTTTGTATGAATAATACTGTATTTTAGATACCTGATAGGTTCCTAGGGGGAAAAAATAGAATTCTGACCATGTAGCAGAAGAGTAGTTAGCAGTTACTGCTGCTGAACAAAATATAGCTGCAAGTGTTTACTTTTTAATAGATAAGCAAGAATCTTGTGTCTTCCTGGAGCCCAGCTGGAACTCAGATATTGTTTGACTTTCTCTCCTATAGCACACACTTGAACTTATAAAGCTTTTGAAATCTTGAGCAAATAAAATACTGCAAGTTAAACATTACATGAGTCAAATGTACCCATTACCATGACTCCAAAAGAGTGGTCAAACTTAGACCTGTAATAAAATATTTTAATGAGGAATTGAGAGTAATCAGCATTTACCACAGATTCTTTTCCTAATAATATACCTGCCACCTCTATGAAGATTTCTGAAGATAACACCACTCTTATCCATTCCTGCAGCTTTCTTTTGTTGGTGGGTGATTGGGGTTTTTCCCCACTGGAGAAGCCTAGAGCATTTGGCATCTGTTCATTATTTACCCAGTGAAATGCACTTGGCAAGCACAGCCAGTCCTGCTCATTTAATCACAAGAATAAACCAAGGCACATTGGGCCAGAGCCTCACTGCCAGTGCTAATGGCTTACATGGCACCATGACAATTTACACCAGGGAAGAGTCAATAGCAGAGGGGGACACTGGAGCTCTGGTCACCTCTGCTGACAGTGCAGCCCCTGGAGATTGGACCACTGAGAGTCCTGGAAAAATATTATGTAGGAAGGGAGTTTGTTGTCAGGAATCTCAACACTTTTTTTCCTATGTGAAAATAAAAAAAATAACCCACTGGTTCACATATATACATGTACTCGAGACATATTTAATAAAAATATATCAAAAATTTAAATACAAAAGTGCAATATTTATTCTTGAAATTATAATCATTCATATCCTCTAAACTCAGTTTTCTGTGAGCAAAAAAGAAACAATGACACTTGAGTTCAAGGGTCTCAATTTTCAAAATTTTTGATACCTAAATATAGATGACTGATCTCAGACCTCATTAAAAAAAGCACCAAAATTACTAAGTACCTTATTGTAAGCATTTCACCCAAAATAATATGAGAATCCCTGCAAGTAACAGGTGAGGACAAGCATCCTGAAACTGCACTTTTGTCTGTTTTTTTAGGTGTGGAAGCAGCTACTTTTTTTTTTTAAGATGAACATATCCTACAACATGCTATTTTTGATCTCCATAGCTTTCTCAGTGTCGCACTGAGAGACAGTCCGAAAAATGTCCTTGTTAAAAAAATACGTCCTCCTTATATTAAAATTTGGTCTAAGCATGTCTTAAGAAACAACAGTATTGATGACACGAATAGCCTGAAATAATACCTATACTCTTCATTAAAAAGAATCTTTGGTTATTTTATTTCACACAGATTGATGTCAACATATCTTCTCTACTCTTCTATGTTTGGGAGTGTATTTTTCTATTTTCAACATTATTCTTCCCCCTCTGACATCAGAACTTTATTTTAAGATGGTGTGACATTAATTCCACAATGACAAATCATTTTTCAGAACCAAAATTTTATTTTCATTTCCATATCAAATCTAATACAATTGTCTTTACTCAAGTTATTTCCTCAAAACTTTAGCATGGCAAAGCAACTTCATTTATTTAAAGCTTTCTTGAGTGTTCATAATTGTAGTGCATAAGTGCCAAAATAAAAAGGACGTGATAAATAGTACTTTTCAGGATTTTATTTTTAGTTACAGGGCTTTGAATCAGTTCTAATAAGAACTGATGTAGTTCTATAAAAACTAGTTAAAAGAACGGTATGTGTACCTGTGAAAGCAGTGAAAAGATGCTGTAATGTTCTTTATTATGGTTTACTCCAGAAATTGTGAGGTTTCATTTTCTTTTTTCTTGAGCAAACAAGTATTTTCAATTACATTGATTCAGACCCCACAGGCTTTGAGACTCTGTGGTCCATCAAAATCTGCTTTGTTTATTTTAACAGATAAACAAATGCAAGCTCCACCCTGGTCATGGAGCCAACTGAGAGTGGGTGTAAGTCAGTGCATTTGCATTCCTTCTGAAAAAGAGGTTTCTGAGTAGTCTAGACTTCATAATAATTTCAGAATACTCATAACACTTCTGCTGCAGTGAGACATAAATTGTGTAATATGTAACACTGTAAACCTTCCTCATGTTTTGTTTTCCTCTCCCACCTAAAAATTGTATGGAGAAGACCATTAGAAAAGGAAAATTTTATAATAAAAGCTGGGTCCCCAATACAGGCAGTTTCTGTGGCTGATGAGAGAGCTCTCACTTCTGCAAGTGCTTTTCGGGGGAGGTTTGCCTCAAATACACACAGATAGAAGAAATTTAACTGGCTTTAACTCAGCCACCTAAACCAATACTTCAACAAAAAAACCTTTTATAAATCTATAGTAAATAACTATGGGTTTATAGTTATTTCCTTTTTTAAAAATTATGTACTCCAGTAAGTGTAAAAATAATTTTTCCTAGCATTAACAGAACCTAGACTCTACATCTCCTCTAGGTTTTACAGACACCTTCTTTGGGAGACTTGCTGCCTACAGAGCTATTCCTCCTAAAGATTTTTCAACTTTAAATTAAATCATTAAAACAGGACAATTGTAATATTTGCACTCCAGTGGAACCAGACATGGCAAGAATGAAAGAAGAGCCTGAATCACCAAGAGCAAATTTTGTCTCTAAAAGTCTTCAGCTAAAACTATTTAACTTCATCTGTGCTGCTCTGTCTGGATTCTTCCTTGGCTAGACAGAGGTCTCCATGGCCACCAAAATTTTCCTGGAATGGTACACTGTTGGTACACGGTGTGAATGGCCTCTCTTTCCCAAAATCAGAAGTGGGACTGGGACAACTAAAAGAAGGTGCTATGCCATGGTCTGCCAAGACAAGCTGTTTCCTCCCTGCATGTGAAGACTTTGTTTTTGGGACTATGCATTTGAATCACTGCAGGTTTTGGTTTCTTTCTTTGCTGGTTTTGGTATGGCTTGATTTTTGGTGAGGAGGGTAGAAGCCAGACACTAAAGAGATTTTCTGGGTGGAGCTGCTAAAATCTTCCTCTGTTCCTGGAAAAAGCCAGTCGCTTTTAGAGAATAGACACACTGTTAAGCCAATTAGAAAAGCTGGTAATGCTTCTATGATAACATATTTAAGAAAGGGAAAAAATCGTGGAAAGTTCTCTTTTTTCCTTGCCTCTGAGGAGCGAGGAAGGGGCTGCAGAGCCCCTCCCCAGTGGGGCCAGGGGCCCTTGCTGGTGGGGTGGCCGGGCCCCCTTTCCAGCAGGGTGGCAGAGCCCCTTCCCAGCAGAGCTGGGACCCTTTGCGGCGCGGCTGCCAGGATCATGCTGCAGGAGAGCCATCCTGGTGCAGTGATCAACCTTGTGGGCACCAGCTCCTTTTAGTGCCTCTCTTTGTGCAGGGCGTCGAAAAAGAGCAGCTGCTGCCACCGCTTCTGCCCTTCTGTTTGCAGTGCAGCAGGCCAGGAGCAGCCACACGGCTGCTGCCACTGTGGCACGGCCAGGAATGGCCTTTGCCTGCCTGGCTGCTCCTGGCCTGCTGCACCACAAACAGAAGGGCAGAAGCGGTGGCAGCAGCTGCTCCTTTTCGGCGCCCTGCACAAAGAGAGGCACTAAATGGAGCCGGCACCATGGTGGAGCTGGTGCCAGTGGGGACAATGTGACCAGCAGGGAGAGGCACGGCGAGCAATTCCCTGAAGAAGAGCCTGGACAAGATCAATCTTTCAGAGCTGCAGAACTCTATAAAACCTTTTCAATTGATAGAACTTGGAACAAACAATCCTGCAGACACCAATTCTCTCCCAAAACAGAGAAAAGGGAAAAAATGAAGACACAGGAGGAGAACAACATGGCGACACTAAGGGTGGTGAAAAGGAAGCAGGGGGAGGAGGAGGTGCTCCGGGTGTCGGAGCTGGGATTCTTCTGCAAGCTGAGGTGAGCACTATAATATAACAAACTGTTTCCCTGTAATTCATGATATGCATGGGGGGATGAAAAATTCACCTGCAGCCCATGAAAAAAAGGTGCCTGCGCAGGAGCATGCAGATGCCGAAAACCTGTCATCTGGTGACAGGCTTGAATGGAGAGAGAGAGAACTCTTCCTTCCAGAGACAGAGGAAGAGGACTCTTGCTTCTAAATTAGAACAGCTCATCCTTAAAATGAAACCACATGAACTAAGTGGCCCATGGACAAACAGTTATGAGAAAACTTCATTGTCCTTGGGAGGGACTCACAGCAGTTTGGGCAGGACTGCTACTTGTGAAAACTAGAACCATGCTAGAGAAGTTCACTGAGAACTGTCTCCTGTGAGAAAAAACCCACAGCACAGCGAAAGAAACTCCTCTCCCCAAGTGAACCTAAGAAAGATTTTTAAAAGTGACAAACTAACTAAAACTCCATATTTTCTCCCTGTGCTGTCAGCGAGTAAGAAAAGCTGGGGGGAGCAGGAAAGGTTCTCTAAAGCTGTATTTTAATTCTCATTATCCTTTTTTAATTCTATTAATAATTTTTTCTTTATACTTTTAAAGTTTTGAGCCTGTTTCACCCTTTAAGTGTTTCTTCCCGATCCTTATCTCAACTCATGAACCCCTTTTTAATTTTTCCCCTCCTCTACTCAACTCTAGCAGAGGAGAATAAGTGAATGATTTTTTGTGGGTGCACTGGTGTTTGACTAACATCAACCTCCAACACTTTTCTCATAAAAGCATGGCAGCTCCTCAGCTTTTATTTTGCACAGTGGTAGGCTCTGAACTGATTTTCATCCCCCTCTCTTAAGATACTGCACTGACAGAGCTAAACCACAACAGACCTATTTTTACCAGAGCATTGGCTCTTACTTTGTGGTTACAGCCCAAGGCACAAGGAGAATCCCAACACGGGATCTGATGTAGCAGCCCCAGTCTGAGGAGCCAGACACAAACTATAAATCTAAATATTACCTCTTGAAATACAAAGTTCCATGAAACTAATGTGCTTTGTTGAAAACTAAATGGTGGTGGTATTTTCATGGGAAATTTGTTCTCAAAAATCTTTAATGTTCAATCACCATCTAAAGGTGGAATTTTTTTTTAACTAAAATTAAAAACTTCAGTTTCTGTTACAGAACCTTGAAACCAAAGCCCTCTGATTTCTCTGTCCTTGAAAAATATTGATGTTTTGATTTTCTATCTTGTTTCTTGGTGAAATGGAAGGAACATCAATAAGACTTTTATGTTGGACTGCCAGAGGGCAGACTTTGGCTAGTTAGGAGACTTATTCAGAGAATTCCCTGGGAAGCAGCCCCTGAAAACAAAGGAATTCAGGAAGGTGGGTGTGCTTCAAAACAGAGATCTTGAGGCCACAGGAACAGACTGCTCCTGTGTGCCAAAAGATGAGTTGATGAGACAAACATCCAGCCTGGATGGGCAACGAGATTTTTAAGGAACTTAAGAATGAAAAGAGAATGTATCATCTTTGGAAGGAGGGTCAGGTATCTCAGGAAGTATTTAAGGGGGTTGCTAGGACATGTAGGAAGAAAATTAGGCCAAAGCTCCATTCAAACTTCATTTGGGAACTTCTGTAAGGGACAACAAAAAATGTTTTTACAAATACATTCGTGACAAAAGGAAGGGTAAGATTAACCTTTGTTCTCTACTGGATGTGGGAGGAAACTTCATAGCTGAAGGTGAGGAGAAGACAGAGGTGCTTAACACCTTCTTTTCTTCAGTCTTCAGTGGGAAAATGGCTCGTCCTCAGGATGACTGTCCTCCTGGGTTGGTAGATGGTGTCAGGGAGCAGAATGGTGCCCCTGTTATCTAGGAGGAAGCAGCCAGAGAACTGCTGAGATGCTTGGATATTCATAAATCTATGGGCCCAGATGGGACCCATCCCAGGGTGATGAGGGAGCTGGCAGATGAGCTTGCAAAGCCATTCTCCATCATTTACAATCAGTCATGACTCACTGGTGAGGTCCCAGATGACTGAAGGCTGGCCAACGTGACACCCATTCACCAGAAGGGTGGGAAAGAGGATCCTGGTAATTATAGGCCAGTTAGCCTGACCTTAGTACCTGGTAAGGTAATGGAACAGTTTATTGAGTGTCATCACACAGCACTTACAGGATGGCCAGGGTATCAGACCCAGCCAACATGGGTTTAGGAGGGGTAGGTCGTGTTTGATCAACCTGGTCTCCTTTTATGACCAGGTGACCCGCCTGGTGGGTGCAGGAAGGCCTGTGGATGTTTTCTGTTTGGACTTCAGCAAGGCCTTTTACACTGTCTCCCACAGCATACTCCTGGAAAAGCTGTCAGTCCACGGCTTGGACAGGAGCACTCTTTGCTAGTTAGGAACTCGCTGGATGGCCGGGCCCAGAGAGTGGTGGTGAGCAGTGCTGCATCCAGCTGGTGGCCAGTCATCAGTGGTGTCCCTCAGGGGTCTGTGCTGGGGACAGCTCTGTTCACTATTTTTATTGACAACATGGGTGAGGATATTGAGTCTTTCATTAGTACACTAAGCTGGGAGCATGTGCCAATCTGTTGGAAAGTAGGAGGGCTCTGCAGAGAGACCTGGAATGGTTGGATGAGTGGGCAGAATCCAATAGGATGAAATTTAATGAGGAGTCCAAGTGATGAGTTCTGCATTTTGGCCACAATAACTCCCCTGCAATGTTACAGGCTGGGGACAGTGTGGCTGGACAGTGCCCAGGCAGAAAGGGACCTGGGGGCACTGGTGATGGCAGCTGAACAGGAGCCAGCTGTGCCCTGGTGGCCAAGAAGGCCAAAGGCATCCTGGCCTGTATCAGGAATGTGTGTGGCCATGGTGTGGCCAGCAGGAGCAGGGGGGTCATTCTTCCCCTGTACCTGGCACTGGTGAGGCCACACCTTGAGTGCTGTGTCCAGTTCTGGCCCCTCAGTTTAGGAAGGACCTTGAGATGCTCAAACACATCCAGAGGAGGGAACGAGGCTGGTGAGGGGCTTGGAACACAAGCCCTGTGAGGAACAGCTGAGGGAGCTGGGGTTGTTTAGCCTGGAGAAAAGGAGGCTCAGTGGTGACCTTATCACTCTCTACAACTTCCTGAAAGGTGGCTGTAGTTGGTGGAGGTTGATCTCTTTCTCCAGGCAGCAACTGACAGAACAAGAGGACACAGACTTAAGCTGCACCAAGGGAAATACAGGTTGGAATTAGGAAAAAGTTCTTTATGGAAAGAGTGATAAAGTACTGGAATGGTCTGCCCAAGGAGGCGGTGGACTCACCATCCCTGGATGTGTTTAAAAAAAACCTGGATGTGGCACTCAGTGCCATGGTTTAGCTGAGGTGTTAGGGTTGGGTTGGGCTCAATGATCGTGAAGATCTCTTCCAGCCTAGTGATTCTGTGTGATTCTATGATTTAACAGAGCCCGAGAGCTGAAGTGCAGAAGGGTGGAAGCTACCTTCTCTACAGAAGGCAGGCTGTGGGTCAACTCTCACTTCATCAAACTCATCAACACATGTCAGCTCCATGCAGTATCAGCCCTAGATTCTTTAAGGTGATCCACCACCACCTTCCCCTCAAACCTGTTTTCCCCACCCTCATACTCTTCTTCCCAGAATGTTCCAGTAGCAGCTTGTACTCCTCATTCCTCTCCCCCTCCTCTTCCCCTGCTTCCTCCCAGGTGTATTTTTCCAATTGCTTTCCATTCCTGAGCAGATTTCACTTTGTTCCTATGCACAGAAGCAACAAAGCCAAAAGGCTTCCTTGAGGGTTTTCCTTCATCAGAAGTCTTTTGAATGCTCACTTGCTATTGAAATAAAACCGAAAGTCAGAGTTCCTGGGTGCAGTAACATTCCTATTTTGTTTCTACTTTTGTTGCAGCAAGTAAGCTTCAAAATCTTGCAACATACACAGCCCCGGATTATAACTGACAATTTGGGCAAGTGTACTCTTGGCTGCTTGGCAGAATATATTATGTTAGAGGTCACGTACAAATGATACACAGATTACATGTCTGTCTTGGTTAGAGAAGACAGGTATCTGCCAGGGAAAGCTGGAGTTTCCCTTGGAATGGAGAATGTAAACTCCCCCCTTTCTAAGTTTTTATAATTTTACAATTAAAGGCTTTTCAGGCAAAGATTCGGCAATAGGAATAACAGTCCTTTTCTAGAAATATTAAGAATACAAATGTAGTAGAACAAAAAACAACCAAACAAAACAAACAAAAAATCCTAGAAACCCTGACAGAGTCAGAAATACAACCTGACACCCTGTTGGTCAGCGTGTTGGAACCAGTCCAAAGTAAGCCCTCCTGGAGCAGCAGATGTGCTTCTGTTGGAGTAGAGATGGTCCTGTAGAAAAGGGTCCAGTAATGTCGACATGGGTCTAGTCCTCCTTTCAGAATCCAGTGGAAAACCAGTGCCTGGTGTCCCTCTGTCTCAGTTTTTATCTGAGTAGGAATGGTTTGGCTCCTCCCACTGGGTGGAGCATCCCACAATAGGATGATGTAATGTGTCATTGGTGAGCTTTAATGGCCCATTACCAGAAGATAACCCCCCGGAGTGTGGATGGTTGAAGGGAGATAAGGACCAATGCCCCATCAGCTTTTCACAGCTGGCCCAATATCAGAAGGCAGCTCCCCCCCTCCGCCCTGGCGTTACAAGACATAAAGAAAAACATGTCCCCAGATGCTTTCAACAGATGAAATAGAATACACATTTTATTGGTTACATAACCCAAGACTATGTTGTACATATACACATTTCTCCAAAGCCAACCTGGAGCACATCACTATAAAAATTATTTTATCAATGCTGCCAGTTTTGGAATACTTTCATATTTTAGCACCTTGCTCTTAACCCTTACAGTTAAAGGCACTACAGCCTGTCTTGGAATACAGCCAGAATTTTACACCCCTCATCTGGGAAATGCAAAACCTGTGTTTGCTTTTAAAAATGCCAAATAATTGGGAGTTTCCTTCCCAAGATTAACACCTGAAGCCAAGTGCCACGAGACCATTCTGGAGTGAAGGAGGGAGAGTTTTTGTGTGAAAAAAAGAAAAAAAACCCCAATCACAGGGAGAAACTACAGAAATATCAAAAATCAAACATTTTAAATGAAAGAAGTACTTGAAACATAGATATGAGAGAGGGAGAAAATTACATTGTTTCCCCATGGAAATATCTTTTTATTATTGCTTCTAAGAACATCTCAAAGCTCTAAATTTTTTGTCTGGAAAAGGAAATGAGAAAAAATTAAAATTCCACTATTCTTTTGCATGTATTGTTTTCATGGTTCCCTGCACTGACAGGGCTAAACACACTCAGTTTCAAAGGTGTGACAATATAGAAAAGCTTAAGACTTTTTAAAAATTCAAATCCAAAATATTCCAAACAGAGAACATTACCTTTTTCACACGAAGACCATCTTAAGTCAAGAAACCAATATAAAATTAAGCAGATAGCTTCATAAGCCCTCTCCACAGAAGCTGGCAAGGCTGTCATCTGGCAGTACCATTGTGAGACTTGGCATCTAAGTACTATTCCCAGCAGTATCCAGTACTCCTTTATGCTCCTGGAGACATCTTTACTTTCATATGTCTCAATATTGCAAATACAAGAAGTTTAAAACAGCTTTATGCCACCTCTCATATTATTCATACATGTATGCATGTCCATTTTTGCTCCAGATGGAAGCATTTTTCCCATACACACTTGCAAAAACCATAGAAACTCACTGAAGTCTCCTTTGCTGGCTTTAGTATTGAACACACATCCTTCAGTATTAAATTTCAAATAAAGAAATTTACAATTCAATACACCTTGAAAATCACCAGCTCAGTACAAATAATAATAAGGAGAAGAACGCACCTCTCCATCAGTAAACGGCAATTCCTTGAAGCTAGAGGCAGTTAATTTAAAATACTGCAAGTTAGATCTCTTGCCTTACCAGGAGTCCTAAGATTCCCCTAGGCTGCCACCATGCTCCCCCATGGCCAACTGTCACTTTCAGAAAATTTAGGTTTGACTCATAAAAATCAAGGCTTCTCCAAAGCCTGAAACCCCTTTTTCCCCAGTGTAGCAGATAAGACAAATGTTTGTGTGTGTCTGTGTGTGTCTGTGTGTGTGTTTTCACAATGTCCACTTTATGAATGGGTAAAATGAACCACAGGTGCTAAACAATTCACCTACAAAGTCTTTGGACTCAGAAACTTAGAACAGAAATTTCTGGTGGTTTGCATTTCCAACCACCATATATAAGAAAAATGTTCAGTGCCTCACATTAAGAAGAGACAGGTACCAGAGAAATCCACTTCAGAAGGAGGAGAAATTTCTCCAACAAATGTACCATGAGTGCAGTCCTTCTAACAGAAGACAAAGCTCTGCCTTTATGCCATACCCTTACTGGTTCATAGGGACCTCTACAAGAATCCATTTTACACAGTTGATGTTTTAGTCTCTTGGATTAACACACTATTTTCCTTCCCATTCCTTGACATTTCTTCTCACAGCAAGCTTCAAGGGATGCTGTCCCTGGTCACCAACTGGGAAAGAGCCAGGACTTCTCACAATCCTGGATATGTACATGCATCCAGCTGTGGCCACAGGCAGGCAAACACCTTCCAGTTTTTACTGCTGCCAACTAGAAATAATATCTGCAACCTGTAAGTGATCCGAAGCTCATCTCAGCCACTGAGCTCCACATCTTGTGTTGAAGATTGCAGGCACTTCACATGGTGCTCCTCACAGTGCAGCCTTGCAGCTGATCTTTCCATTTCAGACCTCTATATTCCTGCTCTGAAAGAGCATTACTACTCTGTCAGTATCCCATTCTGTCATTATGTTGAAAACTGATTTGTTTAGGTTAGATCATGGCAACAGCTTTCTGAGTAAGTCCAACAGCTTTTGCATTTAAAGTATCTACTTTTAAACGTTCAGACTCCTTCTATTCTGCTTCCTTTGTTTGTGTTAAAATATTCTATAAATACTTTGTTTTTCAAATGGAGCCAGTACGAAGAATTTAATACAAGCAGGCAGATGGAAATACCTTCACAAAATTACCAAGAAATGTAGTAATACTGTGAATGAGTTCCAGGAATTACTGAAAGTCACTTGGTATTAATTGCTTAGTAATACAGTGCTTGAGGTTTCCTGTCACTAGTTCAGTTTGCTGAACCTTAAAAATTTAATTTCAGTTTCATATGCTTTGCAAATGTCTATTTCTATCTGATCATTTTGCAAAAAAGAACTGACCTGATATTCAAAAAGATTGGAGGTCTTTCCTTAATTCACTTTGTGACCAAACTTCTTGTAAAAACCAACCACGAGAGCAAGAACTAACAGGATAACACAGACTTAAAATGCAATAGGCATCATTCTCCCATTATATCAGACAAATAATTTCATTGCTAGTGCCAAATAATTCAACTTGCAGCTGCTAGCTCATGTTGGATAGACAGCTCCTCAACTCCACAGGATGTGTTTGTCCACATCCACCTCCAACTCTGAGGCCTTCTGCTGAAACCACTGTATGGCTTTCAGGAAAAGAGGGAACTGACTTCCTGAGCAGGAACAAACACCCCTGTTCCTGATGGAAGCAAAGCTGGGTGTCTGAAGACACTTTGCCTACATGGCTGAGGACCGCAGACTCATGCACTCCACCCGGGACTGGGGAAGACTCCAGCCTAAACCCCTGTTCTAAGCAGACTCAGCCATAGGGTCAGACCAGGTGTCTCAGGGCTTTTTATCCTATTTGGGTTGACAGTATTCAGGGGGCTGATAGTACTCCAGGGATGGAAATGGCACAACCTCTCTTGGCCCCTCCTGCATGGGCTGTCTTCATGGGGAAAAACTTTCCTTCTCATCTAGCTGAGCATATTCTATTGCAGTCTGTGGCCATTGCCTTTCATTCTCCTGCTCTTTGCTGCTCTGAGGAGCAGCTTCTCAATAACTTCCTCACTGATACTGTCAGAAAGGCACAGTAAGAATAGGGCTGCTCCATGGTGGACACAAACAGTGTGCCCCCAACACAAACAGTGTGCCCCTGACAGTGGTGTCAGGCTGTTGACAGTGACCAGTAACACCTGCTGATGACAACAAGATAAGGTACAAAGGCAGTTCTGGGGTCCATTAAGGCAGTCTGCTTGCAAATCACAGGAGATGGAGCTGAGCGCATATGTAGCACTCAACCAGAGTGTAGCTCAAGCCAGAATAGCACCTTGGACTTTTTGGTTGGACCAGAGGCCTCCAAAGTTCCTTCCAACCTCCACAATTTATGACAGATCATTTCAGACCTCATGGTAGAGAAGTACGGAAAAGTAAATTATCCATACACTAGATGATTGCAGCCTGGTGGGCAGAGAATGAACTCTGAAGCTTATATTATAAGAGAAGGTACACAGTGAACAGAATCACAAGAGCAGACTGTGTGTGATTGGTTCCCTTGTGGAGTTTCTAGTGCAGTCTACTTGCAGACCCACATTCTGTGACACAGGATCTCCTAGTAGGTTCCTCAAACTTTTTCAGAAACAGCTTTCAGTATGTGCAGTGTAGCAGGAAAATCATTGTTACTGTCATGTAGTGTCCATCTTTGCTTCTGTCTCCTCCAGCAAGCCTCACATTCATGACTTTTCCAAGCTTGGGAGAAATAGTAATATTTGCCAAAGGAAGTCTTCTCAAGGAAGCAAATGCCATTGGTATCCTTATCCAAGGAACTATCTCCAAATCCTCACTTTAGCCCAAACTGAGAGTTTGTGAAGTCCCAGATAAAAAGCTTTTTTTGATAACAAAACCCAGGTGTACTGACCAAAAGGAGAAAACAAGGCAGCAGCCTTTATACATTTACAACAAAACAGTGAGCAGAATATATATATTGCTCTGTATCATTTTTTTCTGTCCCAAGGGGACACACCTTACACCAATACACCTCCCTGTTTCATGTACTGCCACTCTCAGGCTTGTCTGGTTACAAAAATGGCCCAATATCTAAAACCCACACAGATATGGTACATCTGGGAAATTACATGCACTAGTCTTTGCATGTTTCCTTAGACGGAGACAAGTGTACTCTGCTTTGAAGGCCTCTATTTTAAAGAACTAATATTTTTTATGCTGTTAAAACTCATGTCTTTATATCAGCCCAGCACTCTGATGTGATTTCTACCACATGGGTAATGTCAACACTGACAGAAAGTGGTGTGGCCACCAGCCCTGTCAACACTCTACAGGTTTTCAAGAACGTTTTACAACTCAGGTCTGCTGGGAAGAAGGCCTAGTACCCTCTAAACAAAGGCAGAAGAAACAAGATAAAACAGTGAAAAGTAGTGCAAAGGAAGGACTAGAACCAGAAATGCTCCAATTCTACTGCTCTGGGGTAAAATTGTGTGTACTGGGGAATTCCAAAAACATGGATAGCAGCCCATAGCTCAGACAATATGGCTTCTGGAGACAGGAGGTTGGGACAGCTTTTTATTTTACAGTCCCAAGGAACAGGTAACAGGTGGGAGTTCTGGGAGTTTTTTGAAACTGGCAGAAATGTTGGTGTGATTCGCATGCTTGTATAAATGGAGTATGTGTAAAACAGAAAGAATAGCCTCCCTGCCCTCATTGTGTATGCTCCCACCACAGATTTCAGCTCCTTCTTCTCCTGTCCTCCCTTCCCACCCATAGCTTTCTTCTTCTGCCCAAACAGTTACTTGAAACAATGTCTGTGTTTGCATAGCACCTCAAACACGGTGGTGCAAACCCACAATTTATCCCAGGACTGACCTCCTGCTAGGGAGACTGGGCACACCAACCATGACAAACAGGTCACCAGGAATAACAGCCTGATGGATGATAAAATGGTTCAGCTGAGAAGCAGTGATTTTTTTTTTAGAGTTGTCTACCAAGAGCAGTGTGGACATTGTACTGTCCTGTGTTTAGAAAGAGCATTTACATAAAGAACTTTATGATGAAGAGGTAATGACACTGCAGGTTTGTCCCACGCTAATTGTGCTGTGTGTAGGGCACAGGTCAGAAAGAAAGGGGAATAACCACATTGTAAAAGAGAATGTGGGTCATCCGATTGCGGTGAGTGAGATCTTTGCAGTGAGTGAGCATAGCTTCACTGAGACATGGATGATTAAAACAGGCCATGAGTTCTCCTGTTCAAATGTTTTAAAGAGCAAACCCCTTCAAATCTATGTACCTCTGCAACTTCCTGTTTCACACTTTGCTGTGCAAATATACACAGTAAAATATATATAAAATACACATACCTTTTTTTATGCATTTAAAAAGATCTTTTATCAGGCAAAAGTTTTACTTTTGCAAAGATCACTAGAAGCTTCTTAACTCTTGAAATTGAAACAAAAATACAAACTGATCTAGTAGTAGACATTACCCAGAAAGCAAACAAATGAGAAATGTTTTATCTGTTTTTTTCCCCGAACAAAGATAAATGAAAAGACTACCTCATAGTTTATTCTCAGAAGAGTCTTTTCATCAGGTAACACAAGCCAATACTGAATATTTACAGTATCTGTGAGTCCTTGTTTGTGTTAAGCAATTTTTTTGCTTAAGCTCTAAGCAAATAGCCCTTTGCTATTAAGCTCTGCAGCTTTATTCAAGTCTTTTAGGGAAGAATATTTTTGGGAAAACATGAACAGGTGCATTTCCTCCTTTCTGATACTCTGTAGTCAGCAAAGCTTTTGGATGCGATGTTTCTAAAACAGGGGGAAAAAAAAAGTCAGTTTAGCTAAAATGAACCCAGACTTCAGGAAGTCCCCAGAAGGCTCAGAAGTACCGTATGCATGGAGAAAGAGAAAGTTAACTCTTTTGTGGTAGACATATTTAATTGCACATATTCAGGAACATTACAAGAATTCCCTCACATAATCTTACAACACATTTGCTGTGGCACTGGAGAAGGGATGAAGCCATATCTTTATAGGAGGCATGCAAACTGTGGGTGTTTGCATCAGGAAAAAAAAGCACAGCTTAAATAAAAATGTTAGTGTTTAATACTGAAGTGCTGATTTCACAGCAGCAAGGAGAGGAGAAAAATAGAGATGCCAACCAATGTTTTCCAGTTTTTCACCCATTTTCCGAAGCAAAATATGACACAGTATCAGAAGCACAAATAAGAACACAGGCTGGGACAGCATAAAAATTTTCCATATCTTGGAAAAAGCAGAGAACATTCAAAAGGAGATATTTAAGGAGGACAATATCTATTTCAAGATTCAGTTAAAATCAGGTGAAGGAAGAAAAAGAGTTGAACTGTGTTTTTTCACACTTCTCATCAGAATTTGGACAGAGGATGAAGAGAGACAGAGCCTAAAAGGTATCACCTAACCCTACTTCTTTATCTAACTCCAGGAGAAATCTGTGGCTGTGAACCGTGAATAGATGCACTTTTCCAGCTGTTTGGCAGCTTTTAGAGTCTTATACCTCCTGAAACTTCTTCCTCTGCAGATATTTCCTAGAGGTGCCTCACCAGGTCACTGGCTTTGGTGAATTGCCTATCTGGCACCTGACCACGTGAAGCCTTCATCGGGGGTTTAGGTGGCTCTGACATCCAGTAATGACTGTGCACCACTCTAACAACACTGGCCCAGCAATGACTGGTGATGACTAGGCTTCTTCTGTGAAACAACTGATCTTTCTCTTGAAAACATAGGATCAGAAATAATGCAGTCTTATCAGTCTCAGCTGCCCTTTCTCTGATGGTATTTCAAGCTTACCAGAGCTTTGAGGTGAACTTGCTGAGACATTTTTCTTCCAATTAGCTCACTGTTAGACCAACCTTTAGAACTTTTTGGATGTATCCTGCTCCCTTCAGCACCTCTGCTGCAAGGTTCCCTGCTCATTCCTCTGGGTCTAGACAAGCGTCATGGCATCCCTCAGTGTCTGGGACCATATTTCCTTGAGCACATTCAGTTGCTATTAAAGTGAGGAATACAGTTCTCTCCTTTCCAGAGGTGTGTACCCAACAGCGTTCTTAAACATGAGGTTAGAATAGCAGCTGAAAGTGAAAAAGAATAAATTGACACTATTCAACAGCCCATCGGATCCACAACAGGAAACAATTTATAGAAATTTCCCCAACACAGTTCTGAAAGCAGTTATGCTGGGTTTGGCAATTCAGATATGTTTTACATGGTTGACCGGCTTATATATCTACTTCTTTCATTTTAGTATCGGTCTTGTATCAGCTTCTATTTTTTTCAGGTGCACTTCTTAGTCATTTTGCCGCTGAGGCAAATTATAACTGCATATGTGGGAAACCCAAAACTCAAGTTAGTTAACATTGCAAATAAAACCTTGATAGAAGAGAGACTTTCTATCTTGAATACATGCAAAATGCAACTGTCACCATTTTGCTCCTAAAATGTAAAAGAAAATGTTTTGCACTTGGGTCTATTCCCTGGTAATTTGTAGCACTGTTTCAAGTTCTGCGTTCTGTTACTCCAGCTCAAGACTTCATCACATTTTTAAATGAGTAAAGTAAGAGAATCAAACATAAGACCAGATATGAGAACCAGACAGAGCTTCCAGCTGCAGGATCCCCAAAGTAAGAAGGCCATCAACATAATGGAGTGAGTCCAGAGGATGCCACCAAGTTAGTCAGAGGGATGGAGCACCTCTCCTATCAGGAAAGACTGAAAAAATTGGGAATGTTCAGCCTGGAGGGGAGAAGGTCCAGGGAGACCTTAGAACACCGACCAGTAACCAAAAGGAGCTACAGGTAAGCTGAAGAGGGAGTCTTTTACTCTAGGACAAAGGGGAATGGCTTTAAACTGAAAGACAGTAATTTTATTTCAGCTATTGGGAAGAAAATCTTTACTGTGAAAGTGGCGAGATACTGGTACAGGTTTCCCAGAGAAATTGTAGATCCCTCCTCCCTGAAAGTGTTCAAGGCTAGCTTGGATACAGTTTCGAACAGCCTGGTCTAGTGGAAGGTTTCTTTTCCTCTCACTAGAGAAGAAACTACAAAGTCTTAAAAGTCTCTTCCAAACCAAACCATTCCATAGTTCTGTGAGTCCATGAAACCCGAATTTGTCTCAGATTTACATGGCTGTGTCTCAACATATACCTCAAAATTTTTGGATCTCAGCCCTGTCTGCTAGCTAATATGAGTGGGAGAAGCTCAGCACATGACACACTAATTGTTTCAGGTATGATGACAGATGGCAATGAAGCTGGCATACGAGGTAAGAAGGAGAAAAAATACATGGTGCTGTAAAACTCTGTGAAGACAAAAAGGGTGACAAGTACATCTATACGGCAGCTGAAGAGGAAAAGCAAGATTTGCTCTTCACACTGGTACATACTAATCCGTGGTAACTTCTGCTGAGATGCATTTGGTTGCTGAACCTCTCCAGTAGATCACCTGACAGGTTCTCCCTCCATTTCTTTTGTGTTTCCTGCATGACATATGTGAAGCACTGACAACACATTCTTTCAAGATTTGCCTGTTAATGAACACTGCAGCCTGGCTCATCTGCACGACCCCTTCTCTGACAGAAGAGCAGAATAAAAGCTCTCCCTGTGCTTCTACCAGGGGTAGGTAGAACTTGCAACACCCAAACTTTCAAGTCCTTTTATGGCTATCATGTTCAAAAATTTGCAGGGATTGAGAACACACACACTCTTGATCCTCTGTTTGTTGTGACTGTAACAGTGAAGTCAGTCTGTTTGAATTCCATATAGCATGCCACCACTGCCAAGGCTAACCTATCAGCACTGCAGTAAAACTGCCCAGATGCTGCAGTTTGCAGGAGATGTGGTGACTGATGGCTGAGATCCCATCGTATGAAAATCTGATCTCATGCCCAAGTCTTCTGAGAGAAACATCTGGAGTTCTGTAACCTAAGAGATTATTGCTTATTTTGTAGTAAGAATTTTGTAATTCTTTCATAAGGAATTGCATGAAGAATGATGGCCCAGTTTTGGTATGAAAACAAGCCAGAGTACAAAGAAATCAGTGAAGTTCAGGAATAAATCTGTTCAGAAACTGCTGAAGTGTTGGTTACTTCTCAAGTGCTGTTTGGAGACTTCCCAATTGACCAGAAAATTAGGGAAGATTGTGATTTCCTCATGGAAATTTTCTGAAAAAAATTTCTTGAGATAAGACTCCATCTCTTCCCAGAATCATGTCTTTCAACACAGAGAAAGAGAGAGCAAAGATAATTATAAATTCCTTGCTAATCCTTCCAACAACTCCTCTGAAATGAGAATAAGCATATGCAACTAAAAATATTGATTCAAATTCAGGAGTTTGCTTAATGCTACAGAACAAAGAATAGGCTCAAGTTAGAACACAATCCCCACATCGATCCATCGATCTATCTATCTATCTATCTATCTATCTATCTATCTATCTATCTATCTATCTATCTATCTATCTTTTTTGTTGTCTTACCTGACATGTACAGTTAAACAGAGTGTTTATTTATTGCATAGGAATTGTCTTTCTCAATACCTCTATTGGTTGAAGATAGTAAGCATGGAGTATATGTCTACAACCTTACTGAGGAAACAAACATTGCAAAATGAAAGGATGAATGTACGGTATCAGTGTTTCTCTATCTTCTAATAAGCTAAAAATGTCTCTAATTTGCTTTCAGTCTCTCTGTTTCTGCTGTACTAGAAAACTTATTATCAGTTCTTGCAGCTTTAAGCATTTATACTTCAAAATTACTACTAATCAGGATTTCAGTTCAAACTTTGTTAATTTTATATTCCTTTCCATTGTCCTAACTTGCATTGAATTTTCTTTTCTGGGAGAGAATTCTTTAGTCTGCAGGGATATCTGAGAAGCTATTTCAACTCAAGCTGGCCCCTGATGATCCTCACGTTATTTATACCCTTCCTATTTGGCATCAGTGTCTTCTTATTGTGAACACCTTGTTGTTTCAGCTTACAAATCACAGCCACATAAAGATCCTTAAATACATAAAAATTTTCCATTTTTCTCCCCACAAATCAGAGACAGAGTTAGAAGTGAAAGAGTCTGAAACATTTCAATCTCTCCCATTGACACTCCTCCACTTTGTGAAAATAGGAAACTAAACCCTGTCTCCTTTCCTGACAGTGCCTTTCCTTTCAGTACCAGAGGCACTGTCATTGAACTGGGTCTGGGAGATAGGAACAGCTGAGGACCTCTAAGGCCTTTGACCTTAACTTCTAAGTCTGAAAAATGAGTAAGCAAGCATCACAAGAACATAAATTTGGCACTGAAGTAACCATGACACCTTACTGTGTTCATTTTCAAATGACAGCTGGGAAAGCTGGGAAATGAAAGCCAGCTGCCTTTCTGGAAAAGACAGAAACAGGAACTCAGTGGGCTGTATCAAGATGACATCTCCTTCCAGCACATGTGTTGTTGCTTAAGGAAGTCTGACAGCATTTCCAAATTCACAGGACCACAGTTTTTACCAGGCTGCAGAAGGCTAAAGAGTAGTCTGCAAGACCTGAATTTCATCCACCAGCTGGTGGACTGTGTTTCATTATTATCTAATTGCTATCTCTTTTCATGACAAAATCAAGGATGACCCACAAGTAATAGTGATTGAAGCCCCTACAGTATGTTTTGGTTTTGAAGATTTCTATTTTCTATGTAAACTGCCTTTTCTGACACATAGAAATATGTCTACGACCCTTTTAAAAACAGAAAAAGCAGAGGAATTTAATTGTAGGCTCTGTCTTCCCAAACTTTATGCTTTAGAGGTGATTGATAAAATCTGTAAGTGGGAAACATTGGGCTGGGTCCCTAGCTAGGCCCCATTAGCCTAGGCCTGTACCAGTTTCCACCACAGTTGACACCAGCTGTTGATATGCATGGGATTCTGTGTTGACACTGCCACTTCCACTTTACCCACGAACACAGCCTTGACATGTTTTACTCACCACAGTAAGTGATTTTTCTTGGCACATACATATATCAAAACTAATGATCCAGAACAAGATTGTCACAGTATTTACGCAGCTGTGATTGTAATCCCAGGTGCCAACAGAAAGTAGCAAACGTACAAGTTCCCATCCCTCTGGCTGCAGGACCTCAGCCAGTAAGCAACACAAAGATGCACAAAAAGTACCACTCATCACCACTGAGGCCACCCAAATTAAGAAGAAGGTGGGTTTGGTGTAAGTCATATTGTAATCTTCCCACTGAGTGATGCACATTTAACAATCCTGGCTGGACTACTGGTATATCTAAAATGGGTGAAAAAATGGGGTTTAAGTTGGACTGGGAGATTTTTAAAGCAACTGGTGAGGTTGTTTCTCTGGAAAGAAGAGCCAAAACTTGCTATTGCAAAACATATTTAGGGCTATTTCGATCTATAATCTAGTTTCTAGTTTTTGAAATTTCTCTCCTTCCAGCTGAACCACCATGTGTCCCACAAAAAGAAAACAGCAAAGAGAAGAAAGATAAGAATTATCATAGAGATGAAAGCACAGAGTTTCAGAACAAGATTGTGTGAAAAGATTTTTTTAAAAAAGGAAAAGGGCTCAGAAACATGTATTTCTTAAAATAAACTTTCAAAGCAAGCACGTAAAAAGCAACTTCTTTCTTGTTTGCTACTCACTGTGACAAATTTTAAGTTCTTTGTTTTCAGATGTTTTGTAGAATATGAATGAGCAGAAGTGAGACAGATTCTCATGTGGAGGAATCAGGATGCAAAACTGGTATGTGCAGCTTTCCAACAGCATCTGGTAAGGGTATGGTCATACTTCAGAATGCTTGCAAGGCTGATTTCCCAGGACTGACTTGTCCATGCTTTCCCTGAGCATGTACAAATCAGCAAAGAATGAGGAAACACAGTAGGATATAATTGCTGACAGAAAGAGAGAAGACAACACCCTGTGCTGGGTGATCACTTAACAAAAGGGAACTTTCAAATCTAGAGGTGGAACCTGCCATGCAGGATCTCTTCTCAACATCTTACATATTAAAGACATTTTTAATGAGAATATTAGCACATGTGGTGGTAACTCCAGGCACCCAGAAAAAAAAAAAAATCAGTTTGCCCATTCCAAATCATATTGTTGTTATGGCCCTGTATTAAAAAGGTGTTTAATACGGATTCCTGCTCCCTGCTGTCAGATCCTTCATTCTACCTGGATCTCTACCCCATCAAGGGCTAAATCCAAGAATTACTGCTGAATAAAGCAGTTTTGTGCACACACAATGAGTATTTTGTTCAAGCCATTGAAAACAAATTTTACATCAGACCTTTTCATTATCAGAGGTATTTTAAATATGTTTCACCTTTAGTCACAGTTTGCAGATACACTGTGTATAATATTAAGTTTAGTATTTGATGCACAACCCTTTTTATTTTTCCTTAAATGCTTAATAATTTTTAAACCACCCCAGGTTGCTAAATATGGCCAGTCAAGGATAAGTATATATTTTTGTCCATAGCAGGTTTTCATATTTAATCCTATTTGTTATTGTATGCAATAGGCTCTTTTTCAGAATAGAAAGTACAGTGCCAATGTCTGGATAAAACTGCTTTATAGCATTGGTTTCTTTATGGTGTTTCCCTGTGTATTTTGTTGGGTTTTTTTAAGATCAACCATTGTGTATTCTAAAGGGGAGCTGTGGCATGTCCTTGAAAACATTTTTATTTAATACATATTCAACAAAGACTCTACCTTTAAGATGTGCACAGACCTATAGGTAATTATGCCACTGATCTTGCAAAAAAAATTTCCTGCAGAATCTTTTTCTTTTTTTTTCCTTTTTTAATTTTTTTCTGTCCTACAAAGTCCCACATATCTTGCTTGCATAAGCAAGTCTGGTTTGTTGGAACCAAACATGGAACAGATGAAAAGCATTACTGAGACTTCAAAATTAATATAATTTTAATTTACTTCTCTTCTGAGCTTTGTCCCTCTTGTTACTGCAAATCAAAATAAAATCAAACTCCAACCTCAGTTCCTAGTGAGTGCCTCCTCTGGGCTGCAATGGAAACGTGCTTGGAAATGACGAAGTGAATTGACCAGTGTCAAAACTGTCTTCTGTCCAGGAAGATACAGGCTCAAACTGATTCAGCTGGAAACTCTGACTGCTGATGCAGGACTCATGACGGGTTAAGAGAAGAACCACATTTTCTTGTGTGGAAAGCCTTCTGTCTGTTAAAAAGAGAAAGGGACTCTCCACTCCTCCTTACCCCCCCACCCCCACCTTCCCATCTAATTTTCAATATTAAACCTGACCCAGAGATGACTCCATCTACAATGCCATCTGACAACAAGGTTCTGGGAAGAAATACAGAGTTGTAGCCACCTCCTCATCTTCTGATGGCTCCTTTACTCATGACTTGACCACTCATCTTCTAAGAACATTCTCTTCTAAGAAGCGGATCTGTCACCTTGTCATGTTGGGGAGGCTGTATTTTTCCTCTCTGCAGTGGGAAGGTGAACTTTACCTCTCCCCTACACACAACAGAAAACAGACTCTATGCTGCACACAGAGGCATCACTTGTGTGTGCATGTCTCAGACTTGATTTACATGGCTTTTACCTTATATGGGTATGAAAAGCAATGAAAACAGCAGCTGCATAAAGCAACACTTAGCAATGAAAAGCACTCTCACACTGACTTCAATAAGCATGCCAGGGAGTTCCAAGGTAATGCAACTATGTCTGTTGTCTGGGTGCACCACCTGAAATGTGCAGAGATGTCCTAGAATGCCAGGATGCTGTCACAAGGTTCCTGCTTAGCAAGAACCATTGCCCAAAGTAGCTTATTGCTGCTGTGCAATGTCCCAGATGCAGGTACTTTTGCTGCTTCACAGGGTGATACTGGGCAGCCACAGACCTGGCCTACCTCAGTGGACAGTGACCTCATTAAATAGTGCAGAGTTAATTGGTGGGGACGGGAGGAGGCTGTTTGGTCCTCTTGTGCAGATGGAGAAGCTTCATAACATTTGCACCAGTTAGAAAGCATCATGCAATAGAAGACAAGTCACAAGTTGTCACCTGAGCTTGCCCTTCTGTTTTTGCACATTCCTCAGCTTCCCACAGTGAGCAAGGGAAGTACCTACAGGACAAAGTACTTCACATTCCTTGCTCATTGGTTTGCTATTTGCAGTAAACACTTGGAAACCTCATAGTGTCAAACAGCCACTAAATGTTACAGTGTCCTTTCGAGTGGAACCCTTGTCATGATGCTGATGTCATTCAAATGAGGTCACTGAAAAAAACAAGACAAATATACACTGACCCTTGTTAGTCATTCCCTAATATTAGTTACTTATCAAAGAAGTCATGATAGGTTTCAAAATGTGGATAGTCTATACTGGCTATTATTTTAGATTTTTTTGCAAGCAATATGGCAATGAGCTTTGGGGAAATTTTTCAGTCCTTTAAAGCCATTGAGTCATGATAGTTTCAATTTAGAAATCTTCTAATGTGACAATGAATTCAGGAGAAAGTTATCAAACACAACAAACTGGTTATCTGTACATTTTGCAGCAGCAGTCACAGGGTATTTCACTGTGCCTCAGCTTGCACATGTCTCCAAGGAGCCAGTGCTTAGCAGACTTTGAATTAATAAGACCTAACTTCCTCTCTCCTCCTTCAACTTTAATCTAAGGCCCCAGGATGGGACAGTTTCCTTTAACAAGGTCAATTCATTATAACATGTGATTTGAAAATAGAAAGCTGACCTTGTCAGACAATGGCTGCCACACTGAAACATTAATAAATGCCAGGGCTGCTAAAATACACCAAACAGGTATTCTCTCTTTTACTGGAATAGAAAAGAGTACAGCATTCTTAGTGCTTTTTTCTAGAGATATGTAAAAGCTTTGCAAACACAGAGGTATAGCGCTCCATTTACTGAGGTTTCCCAAAGGGAAACTGCTGGGTATTGGGGATTTTTTTTGCGAGTCCCCCATGTTCGTTTTCAGGTTGCTCCAAACCCGCAGCGCGTCCCGTCCCCTCCGTCTCCCCTCAGGCGGCAGCGCTTCCTCTAGATGGCACACGTACCTCTTCTAAAATTCACAACCACCTTAGACATGGCTTTTGGCAGCTTTTCTAGCTGTCGTTGCAAATTTTAAAACAAATGAAAAACAGCAACAGAAAAGACAGTTCCGCTGCCCTGACAGGGAGTGACTGCAGACCCCGCTGCAGACTCCTCTGCAGACTCCGCAGAGCGAGGCAGGGCAGCAGGTGTGGGATGAGGCACCGTGTTGGTTATCCCCCCCATAAAAGCAATGAAAAGAGTAAGGGTCTTCCTCAAGAAGCATATGCTTGAAAAATTGCCGTTGACTCTTGGACATGAAACTGTGGGACTGTTTAAGTAAAGTCAGTCTCACAAAACATGAATATTCAAATATAACCGTGTGAAGAGTACAAAAAAGTCTAATTCCACCCCAGAGCTGCCTCAGAGCAACCTTCCATCTCCCACAAACATGGAGAGGTCTGCTTATCATCAGACTCAAAGACAGGAGCCATATGTATTGGAGCTGGAGTGTGCCAAGCCCCTTTACATGTGCTGCCTGGTCTATTTTTGCAATCCACATGGCCCATGGTTGCATCTGTCACAGGTATAACCTTCACGCATCCATTAAAAACAGTATCCCATTGCTTGCAGGCATTACCCAGAGATGAATGTCACATTGACCACATACCCTGTTTGTTTCTCCACTACTGTGAGTTTCTCTCTTGCAGTAATCTCGTTAATCACTTCCTCACTGTACACTTTCCTCTGTGTTTGGAAGTCCTGGTGGTTACTCTTGATACTTGAATATAAACTGTTAAAAACGTGGGGGTTTTGGGGGGAGAAGGGACAAACAAATAAGCAAACAGGCATATTATATTTATTTTAGAGACCTTATTCATACAACACTCACAGTGGTGGTGCTCTGCTTTGCTGTCACCTCGAAGTAACACCAGAGATATAATAGCACATAAACCTAGGATGGCAACAGGTCATCACCATCATGTGCCATATAGGTATGCATACAATCATAAAATGCAAAAGGATGAACTTAAGATTATAAGGAACAACTTTCAAAATATTCCAAGATTCTCCAGTTTCTAAGTGTTGACTGTTAAGCAACCACTCTTATCTTTTAAAATTTTCTTTTTCAAAATCCACATAAAACTTTGTTAGTCAGAAGTCCTCACATTCAGCTGAATGGATGGAAGATCTACATTCAGCACATGTGGAGGAAATCACATGCTTGATACACACTGTAGAGACCTGGAAATGACACCAACCAAAACTGGTCCTGGAAGGCCAGCACGGCACCAGCTGCAGCAGGTGGTATGCTCCAAGGTTTCTGCCTCTCAACTGGGTGCAGTCACTGCTTTGGAACCCAACCAGAAGGGCTGATGCAAGCCTGATGAATGAAGACATGGCAAGCAGGTCCTAGCCTGGGATGTTAATGACTTTCATCTGCATAGAAGGCTGTCCTGCCAGCTGCAGAAACCCTGTCATTACTCAGAGGAATCAGACAGGAAGCTGCACTTCACAGAATGAAGTTTTGCTGTGGGAGTAAAAGAAGAAGGGATCCTGAGCTGTAAAATGTTAGACTTTGAAGGGAGCAGCTAGCACAGTCAAGCAGATGTAGTGCATTAGTACATTACGGATCACTGCAAGATTGCACAGCGTATGGAACAGGCTTTAAACACAACAGAAATCAGTAACTGAAAGGGAATAAAAACAAAAACAAACCCTCACCTTTCCCTTATTTTAAATGAAACCTTTTCAGTAGAAATTTTCAGTAGAAAATTTCAAATTTTCAGTAGAAACCTTTTCCTTTTCAGTAGAAATTTTCAACCAGATCTTGTACTTAAATAAAACTGGGAGTTAATAAATACAGCTTTATAGACAACTGCATAGTGGTTAAGGGTACCTGAGACTATAGGAATTGCAACTAATGTGCAAGTATCCTATGACAGAAGGGCACAGTGCCATTCCAGAGGCAAGAGAAAGCAAAACACCTGTTTCCTGGGCAGTGGCCTTTTGTAAAAATGTAACTAGAAAACAAACACATGTCCAAATGTGCTTGATAGCAGCCATCCAACAAAGTAGCACGTGGTAATTCATCATAGCACACACAGCAGCTTGCACTGCAGCATCCATAGAGCAGCAAAAGCAGCAGATTAGGTACACAATCCTGCTATGCTCAGCAGCTGCTACATGGCTAACTACTCAGCCTCTGCAGAAAAGTAATGAAGGAATCAGAAGTTATTCTGGACCCTGAAATGGATGCCAGTGGTCGTTTGACATCAAAATCATCCCAAAATGCTTTTATTTTCACAAAAAAATCCAACAGGCACATTCACATAGAGTGGTAAACCTGTTGTCTTTTCCTCACTTTGAGCACCCTCTGCGGTTTACAGATAGATGATTATGCTTTTGCTGGATTAATCTCCCGAGAGTCTGTGGTGCTACAGTGACTATATCTAACCAAGTTAAATAGAAATACGAAGAGAAATAATGAAATATAGCACCATAAGAAGCAATGCTAGTCTGGTGACTCTTCTTTTAAGAGAGCACCTTAAGGTTTCAGGCAGTGAGGCATCGGCTATCACCCTGCAGATACAAACTCCAGAATCACAGTGCCTCCTTAACCATGAGAAAACTATACTTCCTCATTAAAAAAATGTCTCAGCCTACATTTCTAAACAGGATTGCTCTTTGACAGGTAATCTCACTGAAGTTTTTCTAGAAAATGCTGCTTACATAAGAAATTTAAAATGCAATGTGAAACTTGAGAGGCTACCTAAAACAGAGACTAGACAGTGTTAAAGGAATAAAGTAGGTATTTATTAAAAGTCTTTCAAAGAATACACCTTGGGCAATACAAGAGCCTGGCCAAGGCTACACCCAAGATGGACAATGGGTACCACATTTTCACACTTTTATAAGTTTTGGTCCATTTATATATTGGGGTTAATTGTCCAGTTACAGCTTCAGGTTATGAGGTCCCTTCCTCCCAGATTGCTCTCCTCAATTTGCTGCTGTTTATACTTTTTGGGCCTGAAGCTGCAATGGTGTCCTTGGTTCTCGGGCTGGAAAAGGATTGTTTTGTCTAACTAAACTGTGAGGAGAATTTGCTAACACTATATGAAGTTCAGAGTTACATACTAATGCAGTACAGAATCTGGAACATATGAAAGCTAAAACTTAAGGCATCAACACAAGGCTTACACAGACTTTACCCGTACAATTGAAAAAAAAATTAAAATAGCCAAAAAAATTTAATGGTAGAAATCTTACAGCTTAACCAGTCTAATAAGCAAAAGATAAAACACAGATAACAGAGACCTCCTCAGGTAGAAAGAGTTTAGTTTGAAACCACACCACGCTCTCTTTTTTTGTTTTAAACCACATAATCTATGCCTGTACTATAAAATATGCCATTCTGTTTGATGAGATCATGTATGTACAAGAATTCCAGCTTTGCCAAATTATAAATTTGAAGTTACTTTAAAACATTTGTGTCAAAATACTCTGATTTTACTGAGCTTGCTTTAAAATACTTGATACTTAAAAGACACTTATTGTTCCATCTTCCCACTGACCCTTTGATAAATTACAAGGCAAATCTCTTTCATTATTCTATTTACAGAAAGCATCTGTGTTCTCATGTTAAAAATAAACCTATTATATCTTCAGTCCAAGGCCATGGCCTTTTAGAAACCAACAGAGTATAAGGTAGGCCTTTCATGACCACATGGTGTCTCCTTGTTAATCCATAATTATGACAGCTATGAATAATAAAAGTGTTTTATAGCTGAATTTTGTATTTAGAGTTCTTTTATAGAAAACACTGTCAGTAAATACTAAAATAACTGTCCATATGTAACAGCAGATTTTATTGTCTGATTAGTCCTGTTTTTCTGTGGGAGATACTAACTTTCACCATCAGCTGTGCCTACAGACACAAACATAACACAAGCATCCCCTGAATTTTTTTAAACAGAAGAGAACCTTACTTATAAAACAGAGTGTTTAACTAAAGAAACTGTAGAACCATAGAACCATCAAAAGGTTCTATAAAGGAACTGCAGAAAGCATAGATACACTTCAGGCTCTCAGGACATGAATCAGAAACACCAGTGAAACCAAGGTGGTTTACAGACAAAGATTAACTGGTGTTTAGAAATGTAAGGAGGATAATTTTCCACTACCTCATTCATCCATCATCAACATTTCTGCAGTTAATATGCACTCTACAAAATACACATTAAATGGACCAATACTGTACACATAAAATGCATTCAACATTCTACTGAAGAATATTTTTCTTGTGTAAACACTTCACAAACAAGTTAACTGAATAATGAGTCCTACTGGGCAGTGCTGTACACAAAAACTGCAGAATAATAAAGGAATCCAAACCTCAAACACCATTCCATCATCAGTCCTACTAAATACTGAATGTCTTCAACCAGATCTACTGCATCCCCACGTTTGGCCTTGGTCCAGGTCAAGGAGCTACCTGATGTTATTTTCGGTAGCATATCCTGAAGCTATATTACATATTTTTTAAAAAACTCGTAAGAAAGCAAGGAAAACCTGCCCAAATTCAAGAGTGAAATGCAAGCTACAGAGAAACTAGAATTCCAGCTTATGCTTCCTTCTCCAAGGCAAAGAGATTTTCCTTTAATTTATCAAAAAGTCAGTTACTAGGTAGAAAAATAAGTGTGTTTTAAGTATCAAATATTTTAAGACAAGTTCAGTGAGATCAGAGTGTCTTGATACATATGTTTTAAAGTATCTTCAACTGTACCATCCCTCTTGCAGCATGGAAACCCATACTTTTGCCTGCCTAAAACTGGGATTTGACTAAAGCCTCAGGCATCATCTGCATATTCATGTTTCCACTTTCTAGCTATTGCAAAAGGGCTTCGAATGGCAAATGACATAACAAGACAGTGGGCAGACTTATTTTTGATGTCTGAGAGACATCATGTAAGGTTGACTTATCAGAGTGAACACCTCCTTTATTTTGGAAGACTGTATGAAGCTCCATGAATAGGAGAAATTATGGCATGACAAGAAGCAAGAAAGTTCAACATTTGGAAGAAAACTACTTAGGGATTTGAAAATGCCTTCGTTTTCAGCTAAACACCTACTTCCCACACTTAAAGAATGTTCTGAAGAAAGAAAGCCATGGTTAGAGTCAATCAAAGCTTCACCATTCTGATGAATTTTTACATACTTTGGTGTGACCAGTCTGTGTGGGAAGAGATGAGAAGGAGTCGGGCTGCAGGCTGTGAGGTCTGCCTGCAGGAGCACATGGCAGCACGAAGGAGCACATGGCAGCACAGAGCAGCTTGTCTCCACCTGCCCTTGGGGTGAGGAGGTGCCTAGGGAGAGGAGCCTGCCACAAGCTGACAGGTGAACAGTGCGTGATCACCCCATAGAAATACATTTAGAAAGCGTTTTGCTGACATGGCAACATGGGATAGGTCATGTAGTGAGAATTACCATGTAAGGAAATACTGTGCCTTGAAAAAGTGTGTGAACCAACTTATTTCTTTGAATAAACAATTCAGATTCCCTGTCAAACTGAGTTCATGTCTCAGTTGCTCACAAATCTGAGCAGTGACATTATCCTGTTTCCTGCTTTTTTGATACTTACAGTTTATGGGCTTATGTGATTAGGTAAAAGAAAGATCCTAGCATTATGAAACAGGTTTGAAAATATGACCACAGGAGATTGCAAAATTAAGAGACAAGCTAAAGATCGCCTAAATTGCTTGGAGTTATAATGTGATAATTTAAAGCATGTTATATAGTGACTCATACATTGGGTTTTCAATAGCTGCATTGAATAGAGACTCCTCCTATCCTCAGTAGTCTGCCAAACAGATTGGGAAGATAAGGTTTGGTATTCCTAACAAGTAATTTTCAAGCTGACCTACAAAACAAGTTGGGCTAGAGGGAAAAAAAACTCAAAATGCTTCTCTTTTTCTTAAAACTTCATGGGCTTTACAAAAGTAGGATGAAACTAATTTAATACAAATTATTCACAGGTCAGCTTCTAAAAAATATCTTAATCTTCTCACAGCTGCCAATAAGTTCAGAAACATTTGCTAAACACTCAGCCAGCAAAGTTCACTTTGCAACCAGCTGACATATGGTCTGAATAAAAATCAAAACCAATAAGTAATCCTTGATGCCTGTGGGCTCAGGTAATTTAATTTCTGTCTGTTGTGCAGACAGAAATTGTGCAATAAATTGCTCTGCCTTTGACCCATCCCCCCAAGCCCCATTTGGAATAATTCGACAAGAGGTGAATGTGAGTTGACTCTAACTGGGAAATCTTTCTCCTTTGTTCGCTGTGGGGATATAAATACATAGCAACAAAGATGCATCAATCAATAAGGATAGTTTAATACCAGATTAAATTGAACCTCAGTGTGCTTGTATGCAGCCCAACTGTAGTGAGAAATCAATAGCTTTTTGTTGATTTTGGCCATCATACTCTTGATGAAAATCGAAAAAGCTCGTGCAATGGGACTGATTCTCCAGTGCAAGCTGATTGGTTGCAGCTTTGGCAGAAGTCTTATCATTAACAATGGTTATACAAGTACATACACCTGGGGAATTGATTAAATGTTTAATCCATGCTAACTGTGAATTTGATGTCACTTTTCAACATAGTTGTTGATTATGGGAGATGCCTGATACCTGCCTGACATGTTAAGTATGGCTTAGGCCTCAGCACACTGCGTGACTCACACTCTTCTTCAGACAGTGGATGACTGCTCCCTGGAATTGCAGAATCACAAAGCCCATGGACAGTGTGTATGGAAGGTTTTACAGTTCGACTTTTGATATTGAAAACATATCAAATTCAGTAGTTTTTCCTCCCACTGTCCTTCAGGTCTATGACCACAATTGGAGGCAAAGAGACAGAGGGATTTGCTAAGCACTGTACAGTTAAATGACAGGAACATGGGAGTTATTACTTAGATCCTAAGAATTGCTGCAATTGCCACAGATGCCACAGGTGCAAAGCTGGGGCTGTGCTAGACTGTGTGAACTGAATAATGTGTCCCAGATTCTGCATTCATGTCTTTCTCTGCAGCCAGCTGTGTCTCTGAATGTGAAGGTGTATAAAATGAAAGTTAAAAAAGGAAAAGGGGAATAAAGCCACTAAATCTAGATAGCACATTTTTGATGTTGTGGTTTGTCAGGATTTCCATAGTAGAAACCACAGGATCAAACCAGTGTGATATCTGTGGATCAGGGAACCCCTTCTGGTAGGGAAAACCCTTACTTTATCAAAAATCAAAATCAGGGATAGTTTGCAGACAAGGTAATTGGATAGCATCTGGTTTTGGTGTTTTGGTAGCTTAGTACTTCAACGTAAGAAAGTAATTTCGGCTTTTTGTTGGTTTTGTTTTGTTTGGGGTTTTTGGTTGTGTTTGTTTGATTGTCTGGAGGTTTTTGTTGCGGTTTTTTTAGGCATTTGTTGTTTGGTTTTTGGGGGGGTGAGAGGGTGCCATTGGTCTTGTTGCTGTTGGTTTTCTAACAGAGTACTTTCTCTACCACTGATCAAGCTGTTCGGGGAGAACAATTTATCAAAGAGCCACAGGAAAGCAAATCACATATCCAACATGATAACCAAACGTGGGAGCAAGTTTCAAGGTAAACTTGAAAAAAATTTCAAGTTTCATCTGTAAAACTTTTAAGTTCAGTAAGAGTAATGGTGCACTCAGAGAGCTCATTGCAAACACAGTTGGGCAAATAGCCATAAAATTGCCAGAAGAATCAATGCCATGTTTTGTAGTGCTGATGTCTACTTTC
Organism: Trochalopteron elliotii; assembly: GCA_024734555.1. Lineage (NCBI taxonomy): Eukaryota > Metazoa > Chordata > Aves > Passeriformes > Leiothrichidae > Trochalopteron > Trochalopteron elliotii. The sequence goes on along the minus strand of JANPWX010018764.1, from coordinate 2,123 downwards.
CTTGAAATAACACATAAAGAACAACTGGGTAAAAAAGAGAAAATAAACTTCCAAAATACAGTAAATACCATCACAAAGAGACAAACTAAATTAGTGGTTTTATACTTCCACTTGAAAGAAGTGCAAAATCAGGATATTTTTCTGTTCTGGCTTATTTGGCTATTTATTCTGACCCAGAAAAGGAATGTTAGGTCACCAGTGCTGGCTATTTTCCTACTTCCCAGAGAAAGAGATCCAGGTAAGAGAAGAACAGAACCTTCTACTCCAAATGCAACTACTTAAAGGGTGTCAGTTAGAAGAAAACATATCCAGGACAAACTGCCAGTATTTTTTTTCCTCCCCAGGAAAAATTAGGCTGGTGTTTTTAAGCAATACTAAGTTGATTATACATTATGTATAATAATGAGTATCTTCTTGAATCTCTCAATGTCTCTCTTTCCTCCTTTTGATTGTAGAAAATTGTATTCTCGCAGTGCTTGCAAGGTCTTTCTATTTGCCAAGAGACTTGTATTTTTTTGGCATTTTTTCACTGTCCATATATGTAATTAATAAACTTGCAGCACAGAAAGGTGTGACACCTCCCTAATGGTTTGTTTTAAGATCATGATTGTATAATTTACCTTTCCACTATTAACTTTGAAACAGGAAGAAGTAATTTTCAACTGTGTAGCAGCTTCTTTAAAGCTACCATCAACTGGACAGTGAAATTGTCCTTCAGATAGAACATGCATATTCAGAACAAAGAGAAAACTCTGTCTGAGATTCCAGCTCCAAGGCAAGCAGTTTGCAGCTAAAATACCTAATTTTTTTGCTAATAGACGGGGTTTCCTTTCTTGGTCAGGAAAATGAGCATTTATGAATTTGCAAAAGGGAGAAGGGAACATATATGAATTTGCTGAAGGGAAGTCTTCCCTTATGGCACAATGTGGGGTTTTCTGACCTGCGGGGAAAATTGTGAAGAAGTCCTTAATTTCTCATTAATATATATTCAATGGTGCTACTTCATGAGGTTGGTAGGAAATGCCACCCTTTTCAGAAAGCAGTGTGAAGGAATATTTTGGGGCATAGTTATCTTACTTACCACATCAGCTTGGAATAACAAGTTAAACAAAGAAGTGGAAAGCTTATCTTTCTTAAGACATTATTTTCATGCTTTTTCTTTGTTAAAATAAAGTGCCTCACCTAAATCTTTCACACAATTCCAAGAGACGTGATTCTTTTAAACTTATGGATATATCATTGGCATCAAAGCCTTGACAGAATCCTTTTTCTTTATTGTTTGTCCTGCAGCAGAGAATCAGGATCAATATACTATGTCTATGAAACTGATTCTATAATCCTGTTCTTTACTACTGTAAAGATCAGCTTGCAGTCTTTTCAAGGCTTTCACTATACTGCACACAGCTTGCGTGTTTCCATTATACAGTGGCCTACATACCAGGGTATACCGATGAAACTATTCCACTTGTTTCTTTTTATTTAACGTAAACAATCTGAAACATCTTTGTTTTCATGTCTGTATGGTATCCGGTGCTTGAACGGAAAACTCATTAGTAAAGAGCAAATAAAACCAAGCCAAAACAACCAAACCAACCAAACCAAAAGCCAAACCCAAAGCCAAGGAAATCGCCAGATCATGTTTAAATGCTCAATTGTTTAACCAGAAGCAACAATTTCAATCAAGAAGCTCTTTATTGTGAGTAAATAATTTGCACTCATTTCTACCCATTTAAACATAGAAAGAGTAAAAAAGTGTAATGCTGAAGAAGAATTTGGCCAGTACAGTTTTGGGAACATGCCCGACACTGCTCAACATCGCACTTCACCCGTGCGCACATGCGGGGCGCTTAGACAGGGCACTTTTAGAGACAGGTCGGGAGGCGGGGGTTCCCCCGGAGCGGAGGAAGGGCAGAGGCGGGGGGCAGCAGGCCCGGCCCGGGGAGCTGTCCCTGGTGCTGCCGCCGCCTCCGCGCTCCCCCGGGCGCTCCGCCCCGGCCCGGGGCCTGCCGGGAGGCGTGCGCAGGAACGCTGCCGTGGCGATGCCGAGTTTGGTGCTCCGCCGCGGGCTTTGTTTGGCTTGCAGGTTTTTTAAGAGGAAAAAAAAGAAAGGAAGGGGGGGGGCG